>CAUYRT010024361.1:0-33566 GCA_963574885.1 Lepilemur ruficaudatus | reverse complement strand
CTGATCTCAAGCAGGTGAGTGGGATGGAGAGCACAGGACGCCCAGGGGGCCTCTGTGGCTGACCGGATGAGGCAGACAACAGACAGGTGGGTGGTCCTGATGATCCCAAGATTTGTGGCTGGGCAGGTTGTAGGGCCTTTCTTTGAAAGAGGAAACAGAAAAGAAGAAACGTTGAGGGCGAAGGAGGCGATGACCTCAATTTAGATTCCATTGAGTTGGAGCTGCCTGTGGAAGAGCCCCCTGAAAAATCATCAGCAATATGGAAAAGTGTCCTTTCCCCCTCAAACATAGTTATTTCACTTGAGTGCTCTGACTCTTTTCTGAGCTCGGGGCTCAGAGCCCTGGGAATCTAGCCAGGTGGAAGAACGTTTGCAAAGGAAAGTGAGTGGACACACCCAGCTGCATCCTGAAGCAGCACTCTGGTCCCATTGCACAAGCGTGTGCACAGTAGGCGAGCGTTCTTAAGCACAACATTGAAATTTTTTTTTCCTGAAATGTAGTCTAAATGTGTGTTGAATAAGATATACCGCGTTTCTAAGAGATTGTGGATGCTATGTGTACACCACCACTTGTGTGCTTTCGCTTTTCATTTTCTCCGTGGTTTCTCATCCCTTAGCTTAGTTGTGGTCTTTTAATTAGTCGTCTTTTAAATTCTGACCTACACCAAAGGCAAAAGAGAGTAACTATGGTTCATTGGTTCATTGTTATTTTCAGCTGTTAAAGGTATCTCCTATCTTGACTATTCAGATCCCTACCAAACTTTCTAATCTGGACAATCTGAGTTTTCTAGTGTCATTTTTAGCATCAAATATTAGAGTCAAGCATAATGCCTTGTCTACAGTGACACCACTTTGGAAAGGCTGGTCATTCTTTCACTGGTGTTTCCTTGTTGTGTCCTTGGTATTTCCGAGCTGTCCTCTTTAAGCACTGAAGCAATTAGTTCTGAGAAGGCTGATTCTTCAGGGTCCAGTGCTCGCCTGCCTTTCATTTGCTGAAGCTGTACATTTTAATGAAGTTGTTTCATCTATGTTGCCAAACACCGAAATTTTGCTGCTTCAATTCTAATTATCTCGACTGGCAAATGCTATGTTTTATTAGAGCTCCCAAGTGTTCTGTTAAATGTCCATACACTATGGTGTTAGGCACATAAATTAGATCAGCTGTGCTTATGGGTTATGGATGAAGGAGTTAAATATTTTCGTCACAATCTTGAAGTGCAGTGGGATTGCCTTCTGTGGGGTATCAGTGTTGACCTCTTCGCTGAGCTGTTTCCTCTCTCACCCATCAGCCAACACAAACACAAGTGGCCTGAATACTGTGGCTATTAATGGTGGCTCTACTATATATTTTTATTCTTTTGGGTAATATGCTCACTCTTTCCTTTCTTGTGGTTGCCTAATGTCTACATCGTGCTTCTTGGGTTGTATGTCTTGCAGCATAATGATAAACATTAAGGGCACTTATGAAACCAGGAGCTCCCAGTAGTGGTGGTAGAGGTAGGGTACATTTTGGCATGAAAAGAGGAAGGACAAGCACCACTGTAGCTGCCCCAAATTGGTGTTTCTTAGGTTCTTTCCACCCCCTACTCTGGACTCCTTTCAGTTTCTCCCAGATAATCCTTTGAGTCCACAGGTGGATTTGGTTCACCTGGAGCAAGCTGACTAGCCTGGGTGACCTGGTACCACCCCGACCCTGTTTGTGGTCACAAAACAATGCTGCATGGTGATTAGGGGCATGGCTTCTGCCATCCTGTAGGCCAAATCCCAGCTTCACCACTGAAGAGCTTGGCAAGTTATACTTGACCTTGCGAACCTCAGTTCTTATTGATAAAAAGGGGAGAACTGGAGCCCCTTGCATGTTCTGTAAGGATTAAATGAGTGATGTAGGTAAAGTGCCTGGGATACAGGCCATGGCACATAGTAAGTTCTCAATACATTATCAGGGCAGCTTTACCCCAGCTCAGGCTCACGTGGCTGCTCTGCTGCTGCCTGATGCCTAGGCCCCTGACTGTGTCCCAAAGGCCCTGTTGCAGGTCATCACCTGCTTTTGTCTCTCTTGTATGTGTCGGGACACCAATGGTATAAACCCCTTGCTTTATTAATGAGCCACAGGGATTGAAAAAAAGAAGACATCAGGATTTTTACCTATCCTGCTGTTACTGTCCTTTCAACCTGGGACTCAGGCATAAATTTGGGGGAGTTGGAAGGGCTGTCCCAGAGGAGCATCTAATGATGACACAGTCTGTAATCAGAATTATCTCTCCCCTCCAACTCTGGCCTGTGGTCTTTGAACCAAACTTGTGTCTCCTTTTCCCTTTCCACCAGTCTTTCAGATCTGTCCAAGGAGAACTCTAGCTGCACATGTTCACTCTCACATTTTCTCTTTTCATGTAATACTCTACAGCGTCTTTAAGAAGTAAATGCGATATTTTTCAATGCATAATTTATTCCCCGCAGGCTAATATTATTGTGAACAAGAACAAATCTTATTAAAGTTGCTAAGAGAAATGAAATAAATTTGATAAAAGTTAATAGAAGTGTGCTTAATTCACATTTATACCTTCTCAGCTGCTCTTTGCACATACTTAGCAATTTTTCTGGGGAAATTATGATCTAGTCCAGAACAGTAGCTGTCTTAGTTCTCCTAGAAAACCACATCATCATCTTGAGCAGGAACAATTTCTCTGTTTTGAGGTCTCCCTCCCCAGCACTATGTAAGAAGGCATACACACCCTTAAGAAGAAAGAGCAAGTAAAGATAATTCTGTAATATAATTTTTATAATTTTCATAAAGCCCCTACTTTATACTGAGCAAAGTTCACAATCTACGGATATTTTGAAAACCATCAGGAAAGAAAATAAATAACAACAGTCTTTTAAATAATGTCTAGAATAGAAAAAAGAGCAATTTCCCCTAATCTGGCTATCGGATTATTGTTCTCGTTTTTATTCTGTGCATCAAATATATTTTTTCCCTGAGTACCCCTGGTCATAATGTTCATTAGGGGTGTTTGATAATCAGAGTGTATCTTAGCTTTATGCTCCTCTGCAAATTGCAGAGGTCTTCATTCTGCAGTGACTCTGGGATACCTAGGTAGAGATAACCTGCTTGGCTGGGATCTGATCCTGGGTTCTTAGTGTCTAGAGGTAACAGAGATTTGGAGAATTGGCTTCTGTATTAAAGGAAATGCCTATATTAACAAGTGGCACTCACTCCCTGAGCACAGGAAAAACTAAAGTATTGGCTTCAGAATATGCAAAATAATTGCCAAGGGCATCATAGAAAAGGTGCATTTAGTTATAAAAATGTATATCTCAAAGAAACAATGGATTTACCTCCAGTAAGACTGACCTATATTTGCTGACAGATGGGTCTTTGAACAAGGAGCAGTATGTATCATTTTACCAAATGGGACCAAAAATAAAAGATTTATTAGCTTCACTTTTCTTCACAAGAATAGGTTTTCTATGTATCGTTAGTTACTTTATCATGAATAACATGTAGTGTCATCTTGGTGCTTATTAATCATCCTTTCCTTCCAACCAACTGTAGGAATAATTAGATGAAATTGGTGGCAGACCATCGCTTCCACATTAATCTTCTTAAGCTGGTGTCAGTGAAACATTCAAACATTAACATCTACCACAAAAGTGCTCTTAAGCGTGTTTCTGAAGTTCGAAATTTTTAGTTATCAGTATTTGGAAAGCAAACTGTTTGTCTTGTATCAAGCAAAGATATAGATGGTAAAACCCATATGAAATCAAGTGTCTCTCATCATTGGGAGGTACAGGTCTGTTGAGAGAGCAGTTTCAGAGCCAGATGCGATGTAGGTATTTTTGTAAGCTTTGGAAACCACCTGTCCAGTCGACAGGCTCCTGGACAGTTTGCTTCATGTTCTCACTCTGGTACCCAGGCTATTGTAATGCAGGGGGTGTCTTAATGAAGAGGGGAAAGCCCCTGAACTCACCAAGTGGGTTCTTGGCTTCACGGGGAAAGAATTCAAGAGCAGCCAGCTAGCGGCAAAACGTTTATTGAGAAAGAGACAGACGATAGATCTTACTCCACGGACATAGTAGGGGTCCTTTCCTGAGCAGGAGGGGACCCCTTATGGGACAATGGCAACGCTTTTAGATATTCAAAAACCTCTGTTGGGAAACAGACTTACATGACCAGCACTGTTTTGTGGTCAAGCCATAGAGGTTAATCATAAACTGCTATCACAGAGAGGCAAGTGTGAACAGTTTGTAAGACGTCCATCCTCAGGTCGTCCCGGGTGGTGACTTGCTGGCAACTTCCTTGTTCAGGGTGGTTAGGATCTGGTATGGGTCAAAATGGCTACACTTAGGCTCTCTTGACCTTCCTTTTCTGCCTTATCCCCTACTTTTATTGGAGCCTTTGCTGTCTGGAAGGTCACTGGTCACAGAAGCAGAAGGAAAGATAGGACAATGAAGCCCTCATTGCTTCTTAATGCTTCTGCCCAAATGAATTTAATTGGCCAAAACAAGGCTCACTTTCATCTCTAGATACAAGTGGACAGGGAAATGCCATTCTACTCTATACCTAGGAAAGAGAAGTGGGAAATTTGTTAGTCATTTATAGTGACTATCTCAAAGCAAAAACTGTAGATTGATCATTAAATGGAAAGCTGGTTCCTTGAAAAGTCCAAGAGATAGAGCTTTGGTGAGTCTGATGAACAAGAGAGAGGACACTGTGTGAAAGGAGATTTATTAATAAATAGGGTTCAGAGAAGATTTATGAGGGCATAAGAGAATGCTATGTATGATTTTATTGCAATATGTTTGAAGATTTGGACATTATAGATGCTTTTCTAGGAAAATGGAAATAACCAAAATCAGGTTAAGTTGTTGTAGCTACCTGAGTAGAAGATTTTTTTTAAAATTTTAAGTTCTACTGGTGTGATACTGTGAAATATATTAGTATTTGGTCTTCACTCCTGTTTCCTGGCTTAAGCTCCTTAGAAATTCCAAAGTTTCATCTTTTTGTATGCTGATGAGTTGACTGATGCTGGCAGCCACTGGCTAGCTTCTGCATGGGGACTGGTCACCAGAAAGACCAGGGCAGGATTAGATCCCTTCCTCAGGGGATGGGATAGAGGCTGGAGGTTAAGTTGATCTTTTAATGAAGCTTCCATAAAAACCCCAAAGGACAGGGTTGATAGCTTCAGGATTACTGAATAAATACGTGGAGGTTCCTGGAGGGTGGCATACCCAGGCAGAAGCTCCCTGCCTCTTCCTCCTGAGAAAAGAAAAATAGCTCACAGCAGTCTGAGCTATGTGAAGTATGCAAAATTTAACACGCCCAGAGAGACATGAGTTTGGGACTCCGTTCATGCTCCCTATCACCTCTCATGCTCAGGGTCAGTTGTGAAAAGCGTTTGTTCCTGACTAGCCGCATCCTCCAATATCTTCATGTTCCTGGAGTTTGTAATACAAAGAACAATATGTAGCCAATCAGCAGCTTATATTAATTTAAATTCTTGGTAAACAATTTAGGAACTGCCTCTTCTTTTCCTTTAAAAACCCACATGTAACTGCTGCTAATTAGAGCTTATATTCAGAGCAACTTGAATCTGTGCTCCTGGGTTGTAGTCTTCAAACTTGACCCACATAAACTGTTTATATTATGTTTGCCTCAGTTTTTTTCCCCTTGGGTTGACAACCCCATACTTTGCCCTATGTATCTCTTCATCTGTATCCGTTGTAACATCCTTTATAATAAACTGATAAATGTGTTTCCCTGAGTGCTGTGAACCACTCTGGCAGATTAATTGACCTCAAAGAGGGGGTTGTGGAAACCCCAACTTGAAGATGGTCAATGAGAAGTTCCAGAGACCTGGAATTGCAGCTAGTATCTGAAGCTGGGGGTGAGGTGGGGTGTAGTCTTTTGGGACTGAGCCCTCACACTGTGGGATCTGATGCTATCTCCAGGTAGATAGTGTTGGAATTGAATTGGAGGACACCCAGCTGGTGCCCGCTGGAGAATCAATTACTTGCTTGGTGTGTGAGGAACCTACCCACCCTCCGCACCACCGCTTATTTTTTTGTTTTGTTTTGTTTTGAGACAGAGTCTCACTCTGTTGCCCGGGCTACAGTGAGTGCCGTGGCGTCAGCTTAGCTCACAGCAACCTCAGACTCCTGGGCTCAAGCAATCCTTCTGCCTCAGCCTCCCAAGCACCACCGCTTTTGATCAGAGAGTCTTCTGTGTTGATTGTTGTTGAGTGAGAGAATAGAAAAAGCACTTTGAGTTTGTGTGTGAGTTCTTCCACACAACTGGTAAGATGTGCTGAGCCTAGTTACTTTTACAAGTAAGTTCTACCAAGTCTCCCAGAAACAGATACTGGATGCACACTAAATATTCATGGAATAAAATGGATGGAAGAGGCTAGCATGAAAATGACACTAAAATCAGATAAGGATGTCAATCATAGGTCAATATCACTTATAAACATAGATGAAACAATTCTAAAACATCTTAGCTAGCAGAACCTAGAAATACATTAGAATAAATGCATCTCCCCTCCTTCAAATCTTTGCTCAGATGTTACCTTCTGAAAGAGCTACGCCTTGCTTGCTCTATTTAACATTGCAGCCTTCTCCCACGGCACTCCCTAAACCACCTCATCCTGTTCTCTGTCATCTCCCATAGCATGTGCACCTTGTAACGCAGCAGTCCCCAACCTTTTTGGCACCGGGGACCAGTTTCATGGAAGACAATCCACAGATGGGGTGGGCGTGGGTAGGGGAGGTGGAACTCAGATGGTGACGGGAGCAGCTGTAAATACAGATAAGCTTTGCTCCCTCAGGGTCTGCGCACCTCCTGTTGTGAGGTCCATTTCCTAAGTTTCATGGAAGACAATTTTTTCCATGGGCCCAGAAAGTGGGGGTGGCAGAGCTCAGGCGGTGATACATGGCCTGGTTGTTGGGGACCACAAGTGTAACATGTCCTATAATTATTTATTACATTTGTCGTTTATTGTCTTCTTCCCCCCCCGCCCCAAGGTCAACACCATAAGGGCAGGTTTTTGGTGTTTTTGTTGTTGTTTTTCCCTGTTCACTGATACGAGCCCAGTCCCTAGAATATTTGGCCCTTAGTATTTGTTGCAAAACTGAATTAATCCCAAGTGCGACATGGGATCCTGAACTGGATCCTGGAACAGAAAAGGACACGAGTGGAAAACTGGTGAAATTTAAATTAAGTCTGTAGCTGAGTTGTTAGTATTGTATCAGTGTTAATTTCTTAGTTCTGATCAATGTAACGTGGTTGGGTAAGCTGGGTGAGGGTATAGAAACTCTCTGGACTATCTTTGCAACTCATCTATAAAGCTGAAATTATTTTAAAAGAAAAGTTTATTGAAATGAATTAATCCAAGGAGTACTAACAGGCTTCAGCATTTAAAAAGTAAAATAAAATTTCTGTTCAAATGATTCCTTCTTGATGTCTTGTCCTGATCACCCAGTGTAAAATCACACCCAGCCACACAGCAGCTGGCTCAACCTCACTTCCCTGCCCTGCTCTTGTCTTTCGTGCCAGACTACTTGTTACCTTCTAACACTGTATATAGTTCACTTACTCATTATGCTGCTGTTTGTTGTCTATTTCTGTGAGGATATGGAACTTTGTTTTGTTCACCAGTATACTTCAAGTGCCTAGAACAGTGCCTGGCACAAAATAGCTATTCATTAGTTATTTGTTGAATGAATAATAAGTATGACATAAATTACATTTTTTAAAAAACTCACAGCAAACCATATATTTCTTTGTGTGAGAGAGAAAGGGAGGGAGGGAGGGAGAGAAAAGGAATAGGAAAATGTCTGGATGAAGCCTGCTAGTGGACCTACTTGTTGCTTTTCAGGATGGGAGTAGCTATTAGCAGAGTTGTCAAGAACAGAGTCGGGACTAGAGTGAGGCAAGCCAGGCTCCTAGAACCCTCACTCTTTGCGAGTACTTGTGTGAACCTGAGAGTGAGCACCTCCCTGCATTTTTCACCCTATGTGTCTCCCTTTCCTCGTCCTATTCCTGGACCTTAAAGAATTTCTGTTTATTTTTGAATTACATGACATTTCATATTTTCAATGATAATCTGTCAATTGTTTAATTTTTTAAAATTCAGAGAAATGAAAAAGGGAACAAAAGAAAAAGCAAGCTATTTTTGAGATATTTTTAAAATTACAAAGAAATTATTTGTTTTTAAAATGAGAAATTATGACTGAAGAATTACTCGTTTTCTGCATTTTCTTTAGGGCCCAAGTTACTCCCTACTGTATGAGATTAAGTGTTGAGGAAAGTAAAATCCACTCTTTTAGGTCCCAAATGAAGTTTATTGCACTGAAGCAGTAATATAATTGGTCAGATCCAACATAACCATAAATATGCTGAAGTGGGAAAATATCAGTACCAGGATAATCTTGAAAGTGCAGAAACATTTCTTTAAGTAATTTTCTTCTGTGATCTCAAACTCACTTTCAAGCATGGTCACCTGGGTTCCATATACTCAATCTTTGGTCATTCCTTTGCTGCACACTGAGGGCACAGAGGGCCATGTGTTGCCCCTCAGCTCATGGGCACGGGATTGCATGACACAGCACTGCTGTCTGAATGATTTGCTCTCTCCCAGTTCGCTTAATTCACGGATGGGGCCTGCCTTACCACAGGAGGATTTGCTTCATTAAAGTGCAAAAAGGTAATCATTTAACCTTGTGCAAAGAATGAAGGGACGGAGATCATGTGCTCATTTGTCTTTATGATGATGTAATTGTATCTCTGTATGGTTATGATGGAAATTATGATCTATTGCAGGAACATCAGGAGAGCATTCTGGGTAACACCATGCAAAGTGTGATTGCATTACTCAACAATCTGGTTACCTGCAAAGATTCGAATATGAAGCTACTTTATGAACAAGGTAAATGCTTCTTAGAGTTGAGTTTTGCTTCTGATTCTGTTAAGGTTTGCCTATTTGTAAGTTTGCTCATCTTAAGTAACGGGGAGCCTGGAGGCACTATTTAAAATTGGTGAATCAAAATAGATAGTTAAGAATCTATAAATAATAATGATATTGCCAGCAAACATTGGAAGTGGGATTAGATAGGGATAGTTTCCCTAAATTAATTTGTTCTCTTTCATGGCACCGAATCAATAGGCACTGCTTAAAGATGATAAAGCAAGAAATAGAACTATAAGCATATTATTTAGATTGATTGCTACCTCATCTCAGTCTGTTTTCTGTTGCTATAACTGAATACCTGACATTGGATAATTTATAACAAAAAGAAATTTATTTTTTACAGCTCTAGAGGCTAGGAAGTCCAAGGTCAAGGGGCCACATCTGGTGAGGGCCTTCTTCCTAGTAGGGACTCTGCAGAGTCCTGAACTGGTATAGGGCATCACATGGTGAGGGGCTGAGCATGCCAGCTCAGGTCTCTCTTCCTCCTCTTATAAAACCACTAATACCCCACCCTCAGGACCTCGTCTAGTCCCAATTACCTCCCAAAGGTCCCACCTCTCAAATGCTATAGTCAGATTTCCCACATTCTTAATACCATTACAATGGGGATTAAATTTCAGCATGAATTTCAGAGGGGACAAGCATTCAAACCATAACACTGCCAATGAAAATAAAAACAGATATGGCCAAAAGCACCTTGGAAAATGAGACTGGATGGGTTGAGAGTGGCTTGCTTTACATATTATGCCTATCTGTATTGTTACAATTTTTAAAATCCTGTACAGTCACGTGTTAACTACAGGGATATGTTCTGAGAAATGCGTAATTAGGCAATTTCTTTGTTATGTGAATATCATAGAGTGCACTGACACAAGCCTAGCTGGAATAGCCTACTACACACCTAGGCTGTATGGTGTAGCCTATTGCTCCTAGACTACAAACCTGTACAGCATGTTACTGTACTGAATACTGTCGGCAACTGTAACACAAAGGTAAGTATTTGTGTATCTAACACATCTAAACACAGAAAAGATACAGTAAACATAAGGTATAAAAGATAAAAAATGGTACACTTGTATAGGGCACTTACCATGAGTGGACCTTGCAGGACTGGAAGTTGCTCTGAGTCAGCGAGTGTGTGAGAGGGGAGTGAATGTGGAGGCCTAGGACATCACTGCACACTGCTGTAGACTTTGTAAATACCGTACACTTAAGTTACACTGAATTTATAAAAAATATTTTTTCTTTCTTTGGTGATAAACTAACCTTAGTTTACTGTAACTTTTGTACTTTACAAACTTTTAATTTTCTAAAAACTTTTTGACTGTTTTGTAGTAACACTTGGCTTAAGACACAAACATATTGTACAGCTTTATGTCCTTATCCTATAAGTGTTTTTCCATTTGAAATTTTTTTCACTTTTTAAGCTTTTTTGCTAATAACTGAGACACAAATACTCATATTAGCCTAGGCCTACACTGGATAAGGATCATTAAGATGTTACTAGGTGATAGGATTATAATATAGCTCTATTATAATCTTATGTGACCACCATCATGTATGTGGTCTGTTGTCGACCAACATATCATTATGTAGTGCATGACTATATGTGGTTCTACTTTTATGCTGATAAAATAATAAAAGCTTTCATTGGAATTGTTCACAAAAATAAGACTTGTACAAAATCAGTTGCTGAATAAAATTATCAAGTTGCTGTTCTGATTTTGCCCCAAGAATTTAGAGTTCTAATTCTACGAGGTCATTATACCTAAATGTTGGTGATATTTTTTTCCTCTCTTAAGAAACATGTGTTCACATCCAGTGATAAATATTTACAACAGTTGTGGGGCTTTGGTACACAGAGATCTTTATTTTACATAGCAGCATCCTATTCTGTTTATGGATATAGCATAATTTATTTAACCAGTGCTTTAATGATGGATATGTGCTGTCTCCAATATTTAGCTATTACAAATAGTTCTGCAATGAATAGCCTTATACATACACATTCTTTCACATGGAGGCAGGACTATATATAGGATAAATTACTGGAGTTGGAATTGTTAGATCAAAGGGTATATATATTTATAATTTTTGTAGATATTGATAAGTTGCCCTAAGTGATGTGCCAATTTATACTGCCAGCAAGCCACATGAGATTGCTTATCTTTGAATCTAAGAGCATGTTATGTTTCCCACTTTGTTCGAGACTTTTTTGTGTCTGTCAGAGATGTTTTGTAATTTTCTTTATATAGGCCTTGTGCATTTTTTGTTAAGTTTATTTCTTCCTAGATATTATATCTTTTTTGCTTGTTACTAGAAATGAGGAATTTTCTGCCATTACGACTTCCAATTTATTCTTTATGTTTGAAAGTTTTTGATTTCTGTGTATGCAGTATTGTACCTATTAATTCTTTTATCATTGTCAGTAGTAATTTTTAGATGATGCTCCTAGTTTTCCAGTTATATAATCATAATAATTGCAAATAATGATAGTTTTCTTTCCAATTTTTATAATGCTACTTTTTTCCTTTTGTCTAATTACAAGATTCAAAGAGAATGGGATAGAGGATATCTTGGATTTGTTTCAAGATCTTTTTTGCTGGTTAAGGAGGTACCCATCTATTTTAGTTTTATATATGTTTTCTTTTGTAATCAAGAGTAAATAATGAAACCTTCAGCCAAAATTATACTGAATGGGGAAAAGTTGAAAGCATTTCCACTTAGAATTGGAGCAAGACAAGGATGCCCACAGTCACCACTTCTATTCAACATAGTGCTGGAAGTCCTAGCCAGAGGAATCAGGCAAGAGAAAGAAATTAAGAGTATCCAAATTGGGAACATGGAGGTCAAACTATTGCTCTTTGATGATGATATGATCTTATTATCTAGAAAACCATAAAGATTCCTCCAATGGACTCTTGGAATTGATAAATAAATTCAGTGAAGTCTCAGGTTACAAAATCGGTGTACACAAATCAGTAGCATTTCTATATGCCAACAACAGTCAAGGTAAGAATCAAATCAGAGGCTCAATACCTTTCACAATAGCTACCAAGAAAAAAATACCTAGGAATATATTTAACCAAGGAGGTGAAAGATCTATCTAAAGATAACTACAAATTACTGAGGAAGGAAATCACAGAGGATGTAAACAAATGGAAAAACATATCATGCTTATGGATCAGCAGAATCAACATTGTTAAAATGTCTATACTACCCAAAGTGATTTACATATTCAGTGCAATCCCCATCAAAATACCAACATCATTTTTTGCAGATCTAGAAAAAATAATTCTACATTTCTTTTGCAACCAGAAAAGAGCCCGAAGAACCAAAGCAATCTTAAGCAAAAGGAACAAATCTCGAGGCATCACTTTACCAGACTTTAAGCTATACTACAAGGCTATGGTAACCAAAACAGCATATTACTGGCACAAAAATAGAGATATAGGCCAATGGAATAGAACAGAGAACCCAGATATGAAACCATCCACATATTGCTGTCTGATCTTTGACAAAGCAGATAACAATACACACTGGGGAAAAGGTTCTCTATTCAATAAATGGTACTGGGAAAATGGGATAGCCACATGTAGAAGATTGAAACAAGATCCATATCTCTCACCTCTCACTAAAATTAATTCAAGATGGATAACAGACTTAAACCTAAGACACAAAACCGTAAGAATTCTAGAACAAAATGTTGGAAAAACTCTTCTAGATATCAGCCTCGGCAAAGAATTTATGACGAAGACCCCAAAGGCAATCACAGCAACAACAAAAATAAATAAACGAGATTTGATTAGATTAAAAAGCTTCTGTGCAGCCAGGGAAACAATCAACAGAGCAAATCGATAACTTACAGAATGGGAGAAAATATTCACATGCTATGTATCTGATAAAGGGCTAATAATCAGAATCTATAGCAAATCAGCCAGAAAAAAACATATCAAACAGCCCCATTAAAAAGTGGGCAAAAGACATGAACAGAAGCTTTTTGAAAGAACATAAACTAGTGGCCAAGAAACATATGAAAAAATGCTCAACATCGCCATTCATCAGGGAAATAAAAATCAAAACCACAAGGAAATACCACCTAACCCCCAGTAAGACAGCTTTCATCAAAAAGTCCCAAAACAGTAGATGCTGGCAAGGATGTGGAGAGAAAGGAACACTTATATGCTGTTGATGGGACTGCAAATTAGTACAACCTCTATGAAAAAGAGTATGCAGATTTCTCAAGAACTAAAAGTAGACTTACCATTTGATCCAGCACTCCCACTACTGGTTATTTACCCAAAGGAATAAAAGTCATTTTATCAAAAAGACACTTGCACTCAAATGTTTATAGCAACACAATTCACAATCGCAAAGATGTGGAATCAACCCAAGGGCCCATCAAGTCATGAGTGGATTAATAAAATGTGGTATATTATACCATGGAATACTACTCAGCCATAAAAAATGAATTAATACCTTTTATAACAATCTAGATGGAACTGGAAACCATTCTCCTTAGTGTGAAGTATGACAGGAATGGAAAAACAAACACCATATGTACTCACTATTAAATTGGAACTAACCAAATAGCACTCATATGCACAGAAGGAAGTAAAACTCAATGGAAATCAAGCATGTTGAGGGGGGAGGAGGGAATTGGTGAAATCATACCTAATAGGTACAAAGTACTGTTTCTGGGTGATGGATACACTTATAACTTTGTCTCAAGCATTACAAAAGCAATCCATGTAACCAAAACATTTGTACTCTAATATTCTGGAAATTTAAAAAATGCAGGAGAAAAATGTTGGTGAATTTTTAAGCAAAAAAAAAAAAAAAAGAATAATGACTTTATCAAATGATTTCTTTGCCTCTATGGAAATGATTGAGATTTTTGTTTGAATCTATCCATGTAATGGATTATATTTAATAGGTTACCTCATATTGAACTCACCCTAGTGTTTGAGTCATTACCCATAGTCAATTATGATATATTGTTCTTTGTGCTAATTCTTTGCTGATATCTTATTCAGGATGTTTCATTGTCATTCATCAGAGTGATTTGTGTGTTTGTTTTTGATTGGGGAAATACACTGTTTGCCAGATGTTGATGTTAATGCTATCTTGCTTCTTTTTTTTTTTTTTTTTTAAAGAAGGAAGTATTTTTCTCTTTTTGAGCTTCTCAAAAAGTTCAGTTATCATTGGAATTATCTGTTTCTTAAAAGGTTGGTAGAATTCCCTTGTGGAGTCATCTGGTTGGAGCTGTCTTTTGGAGATACGACAGTGGTGGTAGCTCTTTGATGCCATTCTCTGTGTGCAGTGTTAATGAAACTCTGTATTTTCCCATCTCTTCTGAAGTCAGTTTTGGTAAATTACATTTTCCTAGAAAATTTTTATTTCATACACACTCTCAAATCTATTCCTATATAGTTGGACAAAATAAGTTCCTATAAATCTTTTGTTTATCTAGGCTTTGGAAATTAATCTCCTCATTACCATTTTTTATATTATGTATTTGTATTTTCTGAGACAGAGTCTTGCTCTGTCACCCATGCTGGAATGCAGCGGCATGAGCATAACTCACTGCAGTGTCAAACTCCTAGGCTCAAGTGATTCTCCTGCCTTAGCCTCCGGAGTAGCTAGGACGACAGGTATGGGCCACTATACCCAGCTAATTAGATAGATCTCATTACCTTACACAGGCTGGTCTTGAACTCCTAGCCTCAAGCCATCTTCCCTCCTCAGCCTTCGAAAGTGCTGGGATTACAGGCATGAACCACACCATGCCTGGCCTACTTTTGTGTTTTTATTGAGTAATTAAGACAATAATTTTACTAATAATATTTTACTATTATAGTGTGTCTTTTTTTTTTCAAACCCGTGTTGGGATTTACTTATTACTCCTACTTAAAAAAATAAAAGCCAATTCCTATTTTTACCTATTCTTTATGCTTTTTATGAGTTTGTTTTGTCATTCCTTTTCTAGCTTTTTCAGTAAGATATTTAACTCTGATGTTATGAATTTTCTTCAAGTATTACCTTATCTATACCTGATTCAAGAATTCTCATCTATAGTTCTTTGATCATTTTTGTTTTCCATATATATTTCAATTTTGGTTTATGTTCCTTCATTGAGTCAAGAGTTATTTGGAAAAGAAGCTATAATTTTTTAAGGCTTTTTAATTTTTATTATTTCTAGTTTATTTTTATTGATGTATAACATTTGTACATATTTATGGGTACGTGTGATATTTTGATACATCCATAGAATGTGTAATGATTGAATGAGGGTATTTGATGTATCTTTATTTTCCAGCATCTGTTATTTTTTGTCTTTTTAATAGCAACCACTCTAACTTGGGTAAGATGATACCTCATTGTGGTTTTGATTTGTATTTACCTGCTGATTAGGAATGTTGAGATTTTTTTCAGATAATTCTTGGCTGTTTGTCATCTTTTGAGAAATATCTATTTAGAGCTATCATTTGCCTTCTTTTTAATGGAATTTTGGGGATTTTGCTGTTAAGTTGTTTGAATTCCTTGTATATTCTGGATATTAGTCTCTTATTGGATGAATAGTTTACGAATACTTTCTCCCATTCAACAGGTTGTCTCTTCACGCTCTTGATTGTTTTCTTTGTGGTACAGAAGCTTTGTAGTTTAATATAGTCTCATTTGTCTATTTTTGTTTTAGCTGCCTGTGATTTTAAGGTCTTTGCCATTAAATCATTGCCTAGACCAATGTCCTGAAGTGTTTCCCCTAGTTTTCGTCTATTAATTTTATACTTCTAAATCTTATGTTTAAGTCTTTAATCCATCGTGAGTAGACTTGTATTTTGTGAGAGACAGGGATCCAGTTTCATTCTTCTGCATATGGATATCCAGTTTCCCCAGCATCATTTATTGAAGAGGTGTTCCCCCAATGTATGTTTGTTCCACAGTGAGCAGGTCTCTGCAAATTTTTCTCCAAAGGCTGAAGGAGCTGAGAGGTTGAAGAAAGAGGCTGACAAATCCAGTTTCTTAGTAAGAAACATTTAATAGGGACTTACAAACAGAAGCCATGTCTCTGGCAGCTTCAAGACAGTGGATCCCTCATGCTATCATCACTCAGGGAAACTGTACTATGTAAATCTGCCTAAGGACAGGATTTGTGGTCAAGGTTGTTTTGACCTGAAACTTAGAGACCTGAAACCCCCTGAACTGGGGTTAATCAGAAGTCGAAATGGTGGATTAGCATCTAAGATGGAGTTGCTTTAGCTTCTATGATGTTCTTGGAGCCTTTGTCTAAAATCAGTTAGCTATAAATACATGGGTTTATTTCTGGGTTCTCTATTCTATTCCATGGGTCTTTGTGTCTGTTTTCATAACAGTACTGGTTTGGTTATGATAGTCTTGTAATATATTTTGAAGTCAGGTAGTGTGATGCCTCCAGCTTTGTTCTTTTTTATCAAGATTGCTTTGGGTATTTGTGCTCTTTTTTTGGTTCAATATGAATTTTAGGATTTTTTTTCTATTTCTTTGAAAATGTCATTGGTGTTTTCATGGAGTGCTTTGATAGGAATTGCGTTGAATCTGTAGATTGCTTTGGGAAGTGTGGTTATTTTATTGATGTTAATTCTTCCAATCCATGAACATGTGATGTCTTTCCATTTATGTCCTCTTCAATTTCTTTTTTCAGTGTTCTGTAGTTTTCCTTGTAGAAGTCTTTCACTTCCTTGGTCAAATTTATTCCTGGGTATTTAATTTTTTTATACCTATTGTAAATGGGGTTGGATTTTTAATTTACTTATCAGCTAGTTTGTTATTGGTGTATAGAATTGCTATTGATTTTTGCATGTTGATTTTGTATTCTACAACTTTGCTGAATTTGTTTATCAGTTCTAAGAGTTTTTTGGTGGAGTCTTTAGGTTTTTCTAGATTTAAGATCATAACATCAGCAAAAAGAGACAATTTTACTACTTCTTTTCTAATTTGGATGCCTTTATTTCTTTCTCTTGTGTAATTGCTCTGTGTAGGACTTCCAGTACTTTGTTGAATAGGAATGGTGAAAGTGGGCATTACTGTCTTGTTCCAGATCTTAGAGGAAAGGCTTGCATCTTTCCCCCATTCAGTATGTTAGTTGTGGGTTTATCATATATGGCCTTTGTTATTGAGATATGTTCCTTTAATATCTAGTTTGAGAGTTTTTATCATGAAGGGACGTTGAATTTTATCAAATGTTTTTTGCATCTGTTGAGCTGATAATGTTTTTGTCGTTCATTCTGCAGATGTGATGTATCATGTTTGTTGATTTATGTATGTTCATCCTTGCATTCCTAGGATAAATTCCGCTTGACCATTGTTTATTATCTTTTTGAAGTGTTGTTGGATTTGGTTTGCTAGTATTTTTTTGAGGCTTTATGCATCTATATTCATCAGGGATATTGACCTGTAGTGTTTTTTTGTTTGTTTGTTTGTTTTGCATCCTTGTTTGGTTTTAGTATCAGGGTAATGCTGGCCACATAGAATGAGTTAGGGAGAATTCTCTCCTCTTCAATTTTTGGAATAGTTTGAGGAGAAGTAGTATTTGTTCTTTGAAAATCTGTCAGTATTCAGCAGTGATGCCATCAGTCCTGGACTTTTCTTTGATGGGAGACTTTTCATTACACATTCAATCTTAGTACTGTTTATTGATCTGTTCAGGCTTTCTGTTTCTTCTGGATTTAATCTTGGTAGAACTTAGGGTTAATTGTTAATGTATAGTTGTTTGTAATAGTGTCTGACGATCTTTTGTATTTCTGTGGTATCAATTGTATTATCTCCATTTAAAATTTGATTTTGTTTTTTTGGGTCTTCTCTTTTTTTCTTGGTTAGTGTCACTAGCACTGTATCAGTTTTATCTTTTAAAAAACCAGCTTTTCATTTTGTTGATCCTTTGTATTATTTTTATAGTCTCAATTTTGTTTAGTTCTGCTCTGATCTTTATTATGGCTTTTCTTCTACTAATTTTATGTTTGGTCTGTTCTTGCTTTTCTTATTCATTGAGGTGCATTATTAGATTGTTTATTTGAAATCTTTCTACTTTTTTGATGTGGGTGTTTATTGCTCATTAACATCTCTGTTAGCACTGCTTTTGCTGCATCCCATAGGTTTTGGTATGTTCTCATTTTCGTTTTTTCAAGAACTTACTTAATTTCCTTTCTAATTTCATTATTGGCTCAGTGGTTGTTCAGTAATATGTTGTCTAATTTCCAAGCATTGGAACAGTTTCCAAACTTCTTATTGATTTCTAGTTGTATTCCATTGTGATCTGACAAAATACTTGCTATGATTTCAATTTTTAAAAATATGTTCATATTTGTTTTATGGCTGAATGTGTGGCTTATCTTGGAGAATGTTTCGATGTTCCTTGTGCTTATGAGAAGAATGTATATTCTGAAGCTGTTGGATAACATGTTCTGCTAATGTCTGTTATGTCCATTTGATCTAAAGTGCACTTTAAGTCCAGTGTTTTTTTTGTTGATTTTTTGTTTGGATATTCTGTCTACTGCTGAGAGTTAGGTGTTGAAGTCCCCAACTATTAATATTATTGTATTGGCATTTATCTCTCCATTTAGATCTAATAATATTTGTTTTGCATATCTGGGTGCTCTTGCATTGGGTGAATATGTGTTTAGAATTCTCTTTTTGGATTTATCCCTTTATCATATAACGGCCACCTTTGTCTCTTTTTATTATTTTTGACTTAAAGTCTGTTCTATATGATATAACTATAGATACTCCTAGTTGCTTTTGGTTTTTGTTTGCATAGATTATCCACCTTTTCACTTTTAGTCTGTATATATCTTTATTGGTGAAGCCTTTTTTGTTGGCAGTACATAGTTGGTCATGATTTTTTTTTTTAATTCATTCAACTAGTTTATATCTTTTTTTTTTTTTTTTAAGAGATGGAGTCTTGTTCTGTTGCCTAGGCTGGAGTGCAGTGGTATGATCATAGCTCACTGTAACCTCAAACTCCTGAGCTCAAGTAATCCTCCCATCTTAGCCCCCTGAGTAGCTAAGACTATAAGTATATGCTACCATGCCTGGCTGATTTTTTTTTATTATTTGGGTCTTGCTATGTTGCTCGGCTGGTCTCAAACTCCTAGCCTCAAGCGATCTTACCACCTTGGATTGCCAAAATGCTGGGATTACAGCATGAGCCACTATGCCCAGCCAAGCCAGCCTTTGTATTTCTTTCTTTTTTTTTTTTAAAGACAGGGTCTCCACTATGTTGCCTAGGCCAGAATGCAGTGGCATCATCAAAGCTCACAGCAGCCTCAAACTCCTGAGTCCAAGAGATCCTTTCTGCTTCAGTCTCCCCAGTAGCTGGGACTACAGGTGTGCAGCACCATGTGTAGCTGATTTTTCTTTACTTTTTCTTTTCTTTTCTTTTCTTTTTTTTTTTTTTTTTTTAGAGATGGGGTCTTCCTGTGTTGCTTAGGCTGGTACCAAACTCTTAGGCTCAGGTGATACTCTTGCTTCAGCCTCCCAAAGTGCTAGGATTGCAGGTGTGAGCCACTGTGCCCAGCCTTCATCTATATCTTTTAAGTGGGGAATTTTTTACATTTATATTCAAGGTTATTTTTGATATTTAAGGACTCATTCCTGTGATTTTGTTATTTGTTTTCTGGTTATCTTATGTATCCTGTGTTCCTTTCTTTCTCTTTTATTGTTTATCATTGCAATTTGATAAACAAATTTGATAAATTTGATTGGTTTGATGTTGTGCTAATGGTTGAGTTTTTTCTCCTTTTCATTTTTAAATGTCTGCTCTACCAGCAGGTTTTATGTTTTCAAGTGTTTTCCTGATAATAGATATTGTCTTTTCACTTCCAGATGCTGGACTCCCGTGAACATTTTTTGTAGGGTTGGTCTAATGGTGATGAATTCCCTTAGTTTTTGCTTGTCTGAGAAAGACTATTTTCTTCTTCATTTTAGAGGGATAGGTTTGCTGTGTGTATAGTACTATAGGTGGGAAGGTTTTTTCTTTCAGAACTTTGAATATACTATCCCATTCTCTCTTGGCCTGTGGGGTTTCTGCTAAGAAATCTGCTGTTAGTCTGATGGACATTTCTTTATATGTGACTTGAGCTTTTCTCTTGCTATTTTAGAATTCTCTGTCTTTGACTTTTGGCAGTTTGCATTGGAGAAGACTTTTTGGGTTGAATCTATTTGGGGATTTTTGAACTTCCTATATCTGGATGTCTAAATCTCTTTTAAGACTTTGGAAGTTCTCAGCTATTATATCATTAAATAGATTTTCCGTGCCTTTGTTCATCTCTTCTACTTCTGGAACAACCCAAATTTGAGTATTTGGTTACTTTATGATGTCTGATATGTCATATATGTATGTTAATTTTTTTTAAAAAATGTTTTCCTTTGTTTTGGTCTGACTGGTCTGACTTTGTTTTGGTCTGACTTTCAAAAGATCTGTCTTCAATTTCTAAAATTATGTTTTCTGCTTGATACTCTCTGTTGTTGAAGCTCTTGATTATATGTTTTATTTAACTGACTGAATTCTTCAATTCCAGGTGTTCTGTTTTGTTCTCTTTTATAATATCTATCTCTTTGTTGAAATTTTCATTCAGATCATGAATTGTTTTTCTGATTTCTTTGTATTATTTGTTTTCTCTTATGTTTCAATGAGCTTCTTTTATATCATTAGTTTGAATTCTTTTTGTGCATTTTATAGATTTCTCTTTTATTGGAATCTATTGCTAGAGAATTATTGTGTTCCTTTGGTGATCTCACATTTCCTTGTTTTTTCATGTTTCTTGTGTCCTTACATTGATACCCATGCATCTGATGTAACAGTTGCTTCTTACAATTTTTTTGGATTGGTTTTTGTAGGGAAACACTTTTTCCTGTAGATGTACTTATACTATTGGTTGGTTAAGGCACTTTAGCTTTGTTTCTAGGTGTGTGCAGTAGTGTGGTCTCTGTATGATTTCTTTGGCTGCATTTTGCATCAATGGTATCTGTGATTTCTTCAATGGCTTAGAGTGCAGTTGTTAGTGGAGGCTATGGTGAGGCTTTGTTTGGAATGGGGATGCCAAGTGGGCCAGTCTTCAGGCCCTAGTCGTGGCAGTGGTGGGCTGTGTGTTTCTGTCTTTGGGCCCCTGGGAAGCATATATGGACACCAGTGTTATCAGGTCCAGGCTGGGTCAGTTTATGGGCCACCAGGTGGCTTGCTTGGGTGCCAGCAGTGGCAGTTGTGGGCAGGGTGGGTAGGTGCGATTTAGGCCCCTGGGCAATGTGTAGCATTGGTGACGGCATAAGCAGTATTGGGCCAACTGTTCGGCTGCCAGGTGGCACGTGCTGGTGCTAGTTATGTCGGTGATGTGCTGGTCAGGCAGGCTCCAGGTCCCCAGGTGGCATGTGTGGGTGAGTGGGATAGGGTGATCTTTAGGTCCTCAGATAGTGTGCTTGGGGTTTGGTGGCAAGCAGGTTGATTCTGTTTGTCAGGACTTCTGAT
This sequence comes from Lepilemur ruficaudatus, assembly GCA_963574885.1. Classification (NCBI taxonomy): domain Eukaryota; kingdom Metazoa; phylum Chordata; class Mammalia; order Primates; family Lepilemuridae; genus Lepilemur; species Lepilemur ruficaudatus. The sequence goes on along the minus strand of CAUYRT010024361.1, from coordinate 12,102 downwards.
GGTACATGCACTTTCCCTGAGCAACAGAAAAGGGAGGGAAATTCCTAGCCCCCATGGATGGTATGCTTGGGCACTGGGGAAGGGGTGGCACCAGGCAGGGCAGGCCTATCCTCAGGCCCCCAGTACTGTGCATGGGCACAGTGCGGCTGTGGTGGGTGGGGTGGGGCAATCCCCAGATCCCTAGATGATGTGCTCAGGCAGCGGCCATGGTGGGTGGTATGAGCCTATCCTCAGTCCCCAGGTCATTGTCCTAGTGGGCTGCTTCCCAGGCCCACTGAGGGCATGTGCAAGTGTGCAGTCGCACTGTTGCTGTGGGTGAGGGGAAGGTTTCTGTCAGTGGCAATGGCCCCAGGCAGCCAACTCTTAGACTCTGGGGAGCACGTGCTTCAGGTCCCTTTGTCCCAGGAGCAGCCTCATCAGTGCACTGCCTGTTTGCTGGGGTGTAGGACACTGCATGGGCAGAGTGCTGAGGACCCAGCCACATTGCTGGTTACAGCCAGCATTGTTCCACTGCAGCCCTCTGAGTGATCGCTGAGGGATGTTGTGGGGCTCCAGGGTTATGGAAATTTAGGAGCTATTGGGCCACAGGACAAAATACAGTTGGCTGAGGGCTTAGCTTTCAAAGTGGTGCTGTGCTGGAGCTGCTTGGGTCTCAGTGGGTGTGTGGGACCCAGTGTGGAATAATGCCATCGCTTACACTCCAGGCAGCTCCCTCTACTAGTCTGTGTGTCCACAAGGGTCAAGGAGAAATCCTGTGACTAGGGTTGCAAGAATCCTGGTGGGAATGTGGATCACCGAAGAGCTCTCCCTTACCCTTTCCCACACTGCAGAGCCTCTCCAGACTCTGAGCTGATGTTGGCTGGGCAGTGGTGATTGTCTCATTCCCTCTCCTGTGCCTCAGAAGTTCTCTGTTACTTCCCTGTTGAATTCCAGTGTTCTCTCTTAGATGCTCTAATTGACATGAGATTATCTCTTAGCTGTTTTGGTCCTTCTTTACGGAGGAGGTGAGTGCTGGGTGCCTTACTCAGCCATCTTGAAACTCTCCTTGATATTACATTTGTAGTTTTATTGCACTATGATCAGCAAACGCTGGGAGTACTATTTCTACTTTTTAAATTTTATTGAAGTTGTCCTGAACTTACTCTGTGTTCAATTTTTGTGATTTATTTTGTGCTCCTGGAAAGGTTCATATTGGCTTTCTCCTATGACAATAACTGGTAATAACATGCCCTCCCACCATAAGTGACAGTAAAACTTAACAAAATATGTGAAGCAACTGTTTTCAAGCAGCCTGAAAACTGAATATAACATCTTGAAAGTATTCAAAGAAAAATGAATCATTCCATAAGGGGCAGTGAACAATCCAAATGAAGGCTGATCTCTTGTCATAAACGGTAGAAGCCTGAAGAGCAGAAAAATATATTTTCATGTAGGCAGAATAGGGCTGTGGTCCTTGAGAGAAGGGAAACACATGAGGTGAACCTTCTGTTCACTCTGATTTCTTTTTCCTTGTGGAAGGAAGTGGAGTCTTAGTAGAGCACAGAGGTCTTGCTGAGCTGGAGAGGAAGAGATCATAGTTCAGGGATGTGAACTGGTGAGGATTCACAGGGAAGGGTATACATGAAGAGTGAGTTACACAGAGAAGTAGGGCCCAGAAATCTACGTGGAGGTCTTCCATGGTCTTTGGTGAGGGCTGGGCTATACATGCATAGAGCAGGAATCTGTTAGGCTTAGCAGAGGGCAGGGGAGATGCTATAATTATGGCCAAAAGCTAAACTGAGACAGTGGTCAGTAATGATGAATGATGCTTGAATTTCAGCCTAGATAGAGATCTTTGCTATGCACCTGAGTGAAATTAGAGCAGCCTGAAATTAAGGGCTACTCTAGACCTGCTTTAGAGTATGAATCATGGCCTAAGCTAGGTCCTAGGACTAAGGAGTAAACCAGTATAGATCTGTGTTAATAAAGAATAAAGCTTTGCAGGGGTCAAAAGATTCACCAAGAATTTTACTACCTTCTAGAACAAAAGACAAAATTACTTAAAAGAAGCAACCACTACCCCACAACATATTATCCAGAATGACTAGCATGCAACCAAAACTGAGGAAACACAAAAGGAAGTTGAAGAATGTGGCCCATAATAATAATAAAATGTCAGTTGAAACAAAACCCAAGATTACACAGATGGGAATTTAGCAGGCCAGCATTTTAAAACAGCTATTATAAATGTATTCCATGCCCCACCCTCCCAAAAAAGATGGAAATAATATGTGAAGAGTTAGGGAATCTTATCAGAGAAATGGAAATCTATAAAAAATAGCCAAGTAGAAGTCTAGAACTGAAAAGTGTACAGTATCTAAAATTTTAAAAATTTCCTGATTGGGCTTCCCAGCAGATTAAAAACTACAGAAGAAATGGTTAGTAAACTTGCAAGATTAATAGAAATTTTTTCATCTGAAGGGCAAAGAAGAAGAACAGATTAAAAAAAAAATGAAAAGAGTATCTGTGGCCTGTGGGAAATTTCAGGGAATCTGTTGATAATATACATACACTTGGAATCCCAGAAACAGAAGTGAGGAAATGGGACAGAAAGATAAAGAGATAATGGCCAAAATATTCCCAAATTTGGTGAAGCCTATTTGTTTATACATTCAAAAAGATCAGAAAACCCTTACAAGATTAAACAACAAATAATAGTCACATAAGCACATGACAAACACCTGAAAATTGAAGATCTTGACATCTTGAAGTATTCAAAGAAAAATGGCACATTCCATAAAGAAGAGTGAACAGTACACATGAAGGCTGGCTTCTTGTCTCAAACAGTAGGGGCCAGAAGAACAGAAAAACATCTTTAAAGTGCTAAGAGAATAAAAGCTGCCAATCTAGATTTTTATATCTAGTGAGAATATCTTTTTATATGATGTTGAAATAAGGACATTTCAGATAAATAAAAACCAAGGAAATTTGTGGCCAGCCAGGGCCTGTTTTGTAAGAAATGTTTAAGATTTTAACCAGATAAAAATTAAAACTCAAATTTACAGAAAGAAATGAAGCACACAGGAAAGATAAATATGAGTGTGGTTAAATATAAAAGAAAATCTTTTTTTTGTCTTGTTTTTTTCCAAAATTATTTAAAGGAAAATGGACTAGGGAGGCTTCCAGAATGGTGGATTCAAGACCTCCATAAATCTGCTCTACCATAAAAAACAATAAAAAACACTGGGAAAATTGTGTAAATCAACTTTCAGAATTCTGTAAATTACCAAATTACAAATTACCAAATTTACAAATCTGCGGCACTGTAAAGAGTATTTTTTCAGGAAAAAATGAAGAGTCTCAGTAAGAACATAAAGGTTGTGGCATTGTAGCTTAATCTGTTCCCATCCTGTCTTCCCCCCCTGCGTGGTAGCCTTGAAAATCAGCAACCTCACAAACATTGTAAGTGTGAAAACAGGCAGACTTATAGCTTCTGGAACGGGTCATTTGGATTTGGAAGTCCTCTAACAGTCCCATTCTCAAAGCGTTGCCACAATTTGGCATGCCTGGAAAAATCCTCCTCATAGCTCATCGCCATTATTTGATCCGAATTGGAGCTCATCTGAGGGGGAAAGCCTATACCCAGGGCATTTGTAACAAGCAGTCTCTGGCAGTTTTTAAATATCACAGCTGTCTGATGCTGAGAGACCAGATGGGGCAAGCAAGAGTTTGTCCAGAAACTTAAAAGGAAGATCTAGGGAATGGAATATCCATAGGAGGCTTTGAAAAACTCTGACATATTCCTGGGGAATATAGAAGATGACATGCACAGGGCTGTGGACATGACCAGGAAAGACCCGAAAGGGCCCCAGTCTTTTACCTCTGGTTGGTGTTGAGGCCTTGCATAGAGTTGTAAACTGCCTGAATGTTGAAGGCACGCCCCAACACAAACACACAGCCCCTTGACTAAGGGTGGAAGACTTACTGATTTTAGGCACTTAGGGAAATGTCTGACCAGTCATTAGCTGGCCACTGAGCTAAATGAACACAGACTCCGGTGGCCAGACGTTATAGGGAATACAGACTTTACAGAATTAGTACAGAAATATCACTAAGCGATAATAAAATAGCAATAACAAAATACCCTGAGTGGGAGGGTCTGATTTCCATTCTTGACACACGATATCATCTAACATGTCCAGTCTTCAACAAAAATTCACAAAGCATGCCCAAAAACAAAAATGGGAAAATATGACCCATATGCAGGAAAAAAGCCATTAATAGAAACTATTTCTGAGGGGACCTATATGTTGCATTTACTAGACAGATTTTTAAATCAGCTGTTATAAGTATGTGCAAAGAACCACAGAAAACCATATCTGAAGAATTAAAGGAAAATATGAAAGCTATGTCTTGCCAAATAGAGAATATCAATAAGGGATAGAAATAATACAAAAAGAACCAAATGGACGTTCTGAGGTTGAACAGTAGAATAACTGAAATGAAAAATTCACTAAAAGGACTCAATGACATATTGGAATTGGCAGGAAAAAAAGAATCGGCTAATTTGGAGATAGATCATCACTTCTGACCTCACAGAAATAAAAAGGATTATAAGGGCATACTGTGAACAACTGTATGTCAGCAAATTAGATAACTTACTTAGATCAAATTTCTAGAAGGACAAATTACTAAAACTGACTCAAGAAGAAATAGAAAATATGAATAGACTTATAACAAAAGATTGAATTAGAAATTAAAACATTCCACAAAGGGTGTGAATGAATACAAGCAGGTGTGGTTCATTGACTATAAGAAAATAACCCAGGGAGCTATCTTTGGAGTCTGAGTGCTACAGTATGCTCTGTAGCCCCTAACAATTCTGTCTTTTCCACACACACAATACAACATTGTCCTAATATTTCCCCATATCTCATCTTATTAAAGGATCACTTTCAGGCTTCATAATAAGGATCTTATCATCTAAAATGATAAGTCTATATATACATGAGGCTTCTTAGATACATTTCCTCAGGTGTAGCTCCTTGAATGCTGTTCCTTTCAATCTTGAAGACCTGTGAACTAAGGACACAAATTATCTGTTCCTCCACATTCCCAGACTACAATGATGAGACACAGAAAGAAGGAGCATCATGGACACTCTAATTTAAAAAGGAGAAAAACAGATGGTATCTAGCAGTTGTTAATCCATAGCAATGCCGAAATCTTGGTGGGCACACTTCTTTAGTTCTTTATGCTCCACAGGAAAAATATTCTTTGCTTTAGGCATATTTCTGCTCCCTGGAAATGCTTCTCTGTGGCTCTTACCTCTACTGTCTGAATTATTCTTTGTTTTCTGTAAGAATGGCTCATATTTGTAGCTGAATAGATTTCTTATCCTGATTCCCATTCGTAGAAGTTTGAGGGGTGGGCCCCGAAGCCTCTTTGCATTCTGAAATGAATTGTCCCTGTCCTTTTTGTCCAAGCTGGAGGTGATTCTGATGATACAATTCAATTGAAATCCTTATTATTATAGTTTCCTACAAATCATTGATGTTCATTCCATTAAACAAAAAGCCCACCTATGAATCTCTTCAAAACATCCTCCTCTCTAGCTTTGGCTGAGAATCAGGATACTGTGGAATAATGCCCTTGACATTCTCAGTAGCCCTGGTGGCTAGCTGAGATAGTGAATGAGGAGTCAGGTACCTGAAATTGAGATTACAGACAGAGGTTTGAAAACATGGGATTGTATGAATGAGGCGGGAGGGTGGACAAAAGTCCTGGAGTACAAGAGTTTAGGTAATTGAAAGATCAGGCATGGAAGGATTGTCTCTAAGGTGATCTAGGTGAAGTTTTGTGTTCAGTGGATTGTTAGAATTGAAGTACCAGAGGGTCCACAAGTGGATTGACTATGGAGCTAAAGAAACCTAAGCGCCAGGGACCCTTGTTTACACAGGGGCAATTTTACATTCATAATTTTGTTTTCTTATAGTCCTTCCTAATCTCCAACTGTATACACTTTAGTTCTCATAAAACCTAGACACATTTCTAGGTTTTATGGCGTGAAGTGGAAATCACAAAAATATTAATAATCATGGCAGGATTAGTGGCAGGGAGGGTAACATTGAGCTTCAGGGAACAGGGGGAGTGGTTTACTGATCTGAGGATGATGGCAGCTGGAGGAGAGCAAGTAGGTGGTGCAGACTAGTGATCTGAGACTCAGTGAGCTACAGCCTACTGCAGCTGCTTACTTTTACATAAAGTTTTGTTGGAACATAGGCACGTCGATTCATTTGTGTCTTGACTATGGGCATATTGTGCTATGATGGCAGTACTGAGTAGTTGAGACAAAAACAGCATGGCCCACAAAGCCTAAAGTACATTTGACCCTCGAATAACATGGGTTTGAACTGTGTGGGTCCACTTATATGTGGATTTGTTTCAATAACTGTATTGGACAAATGCAGGGATTTGTGACAATTTGTAAAAAGTTGTAGACAAATTGTGTAGCCTGGAAGTATTGAAAAAATTAAGGAAAAGGTATGTCATAAATGCATAAAATATATGTAGATTCTAGTGTATTTTATCATTTTAGAACATAAAATATATAAAATGTACTATAAAAAGTTAAAATTTATCAGAACTTATACACAAACACAGGTGGTACATGGCTCCATTCACAGTTGAGAGAAATATAAACAAATGTAAAGATACAGTATTAAATCATAACTGTATAAAATTAACTGTGGTCATACTGTACTACTGTGATAATTTTATAGCCATCTCCCTTTGCTGTTGTAGTGAGCTTAAGTTTTGTGAGTGTCCACTTAAAACGCTATGTGATGCTAATTATCTCTTCATAAGGAGTTTGCCCTTCCAATATTGTGTATTGCAGTAAAAAATGATCTCTTGAGGTTCTTGTGTGTTTTTCATTGTGTTTAGTGCAAGAATGTAAACCCACACAAAGTGCCACTAGTGATGCTGGAAGTACTTCCAAGAAGCTGACAAAATGCATGATGTTACAAGAAAAAATTGAATCGGTTGATATATATACCACAGATGGAAGATGCAACATTTTGAGATAAATCTGATGTTGAAGTTGCACCATTTCAAGATAAAGGAATCCAGTGAAAGGCGCACTATAAAAAAAAAAAAGAAGAAGAAGAAGAAGAAAAGGAAATTTTTGAAGCTGTTGCTGTAACTACTCAGCAGGTGCAAAAACTTTGCACTTTTTTCAAAATACCCACTTTATGTCACATTGAACATGAAGCTTTTGTGTGGGTCTGGGATTGCTATAAGAAAGGCATACTGGTTGGGCATGATGGCTCACACCTGTAGTGCCAGCACTTTAGAAGGCCAAGGCGGGAGGACTGCTTAAGGCCAGGAGTTTGAGACCAGATTGGGCAACATAGTGAGACCTTATCTCTATAAAAAGTAAATCAGCTGGGCATCGTGGCATACACCTTTAGCCAGTTACTTGGGAGGCTGAGGCAGGAGGATCACTTGAATCCAGGAATTTGAGGTTGCAGTGAGCTGTGATGATACCACTGCACTCTTGCTTGGGCAACAAAGCGAAACCCTGTGTTAAAAAGAGAGGCATACCTATACATTCTTACCACGATTCTAGTAAAAGTAAAGTCGTTATATGACAACTTAGAGCAAAGGGAAGACAAAGAGCTAAAGGTAGAGAATTTGATGCCAGCAAAGGATGGTTTGATAATTTTAGAAAGAGGTTTGGTGTAAAAAAAAAAAAAAAAAAAAGTCTAGATAACAGGGGAAGCACCTTCTGCCAACCAAGAGGCAGCAGATGAGTTCCCAGATGCCATTAAGAAAATCATTGAGGAGAAGAATATCTGCCTGAATAGGTTTTAATGCAGACCATGCCCTATTCTGGGAAAAAAGAAATGGCACAAAGGACATTTATTAGTAAGGAAGAGAAGCAGGCACAGGGATTTAAGTCAGGAAGGGATAGGCTAACTCTACTATTTTGTAAAAATGCAGTTGAGTTTATGATCAGGACTGCCTTTATCTATTAAGCTACTAACCCCCAAGCCTTGAAGGGAAAGATACCAGCTGCCAGTCTTTTGGTTATAAACAAGAAGAATTGGACAACAAGAATGCTTTTTCTGGATTGGTTCCATTGACGCTTTGTTCCCGAAGTCAGGAAACACTTTGCCGGTAAGGGACGGACTGCCTTTTAAAGTTCTTTTTTTTTTTTTTTTTTTTTTTTTGAGACAGAGTCTCACTTTGTTGCCTGGACTAGAGTGCCGTGGCATCAGCCTAGCTCACGGCAACCTCAAACTCCTGGGCTCAAGCGATCCTTCTGCCTCAGCCTCCTGAGTAGCTGGAACTACAGGCATGCGTCACCATGCCCGGCTAATTTTTTTTTCTATATATATATCTAGTTGGCCAATTAATTTCTTTCTATTTATAATAGAGACGGGGTCTCGCTCTTGCTTAGGCTGGCTTCGAACTCCTGACCTTGAGCAATCGGCCCGCCTCGGCCTCCCAGAGTGCTAGGATTACAGGCGTGAGCCACCACGCCCGGCCAAGTTCTTTTGATATTGGACCATGTCCCTGACCACCCAGAACTCCATGAGTTCAACACATAGGAAATCACAGTGGTCTACTTGCCCTCAAACACAACATCTCTCAGCCTCTAGATCAGGGGATCATAAGGACCTTTAAGACTGATATACATAGTACTCTATGAAAAAGATCGTTAGTGCTATGGAAGAGAACCTGGCTAGAACATCACAAAGGTCTGGAAGGATCGCACCACTGAAGATGCCATCATTGTTATAGAAAAAGCCGGGAAAGCCATCAAGCCTGAAACAATTATTTCTTGCTGGAGAATACTGTGTCCAGCTGTTGTACATGACTTTACAGGATTTGTGACAGTGCCAATCAAAGAAATCATGAAAGATACTATGGATATGGCAACAAAGGTAGAGGGTAAGGTTCCAAGATACGGATTTTGGAGACATTCAAGAGCTAATAGATACCACACCAGAGGAATTAACAGAAGATTACTTGATGGAGATGAGTGCTTCTGAACCAGTGCCAGGTGATGAAGAAGACAATGTAGAAGAAGCAGTGCCAGAAAACAAATTGACATTAGACAATCTGGCAGAAGGGTTCCAGTTATCCATGAGTGCTTTTGAGTTCTTTTATGGAGCCTTCTCTGAGATGGGCACTGAAACTAAAGCAGATGGTGGAAGAAGAATTGGTACCGTATGGAAGATGTATGGAAACATTTTTTGAGAAATGAAAAAGTTAAAAAGACAGAATTTATGATGTATTTCTGTAAAGTTATACTGAGTGTGCCTGCCTCTTCTGCCTCCCCTTCTACCTTCTCCACCTCTGCCACCCCTGAGACAGCAAGACTAAGCCTTCCTCCTCCTCCTCCTTAGTCTGTGCAAGGTGAACATGATGAGGATGAAGACCTTTATGATTATCCACTTAATGAATAGTAAATATATTTTCTCTTCCTTTTGGTTGTCCTAATATTTTCTTTTTTCTAGCTCATTTTATTGTGAGAACACAGTATATAATACATAGAACATACAAAATTGGCCAAAAAATGTGTGAATTGTGTATGTTTTCAGTAAGGTCAACAACAGGCTATTAGTATTTAAATTTGGGGGGAGTCAAAAGTTATGTGTGGATTTTTGACTGTATGGGAAGTCCAGACCCCTAACAAATATAGAGTAAATACAGGATTATCACTTTTTTTTTTTTTTGAGACAGAGTCTCACTCTGTTGCCTAGGCTAGAGTGCTGTGGCATCAGCCTAGCTCACAGCAACTTCAAACTCCTGGGCTCAAGCGATCCTTCTGCCTCAGCCTCCCGGGTAGCTGGGACTACAGGCATGCACCACCATGCCTGGCTAATTTTTTCTATATATTTTTAATTGTCCAGCTAATTTCTTTCTATTTTTTTAGTAGAGATGGGGTCTCATTCTTGCTCAGGCTGGTCTTGAACTCCTGAGCTCAAAGGATCTGCCAGCTTTGGCCTCCCAGAGTGCTAGGATTATAGGAGTGAGCCACCGCGCCCGGTCAGGGTCATCACTTTTTAAGAAAAAGTTTGCCAACTCCGTGTCTAGCAGCAACACAGAACAAGACAACATCCCCCAGGCCCAGTGGTAAAAGCAGAGTGGGAAGAGAAGTATCCGTCATTTGGAAGGGGCTACAGAGGAGCCCAGGTCCTCAGAGACAGTTTCAGATAGATGGGAAGGTAAAAGGAACATAGAGGAAAGAGGTTGACGATGTGAGTGATTTTGCTGATTAACTGACCATGAGCTCCAGAAGTCACAGCGGAAGGGCTTCAGAAGTTGGAGTGGGTGGGTTGTGGCATCTGAAAGGGAGACGTGCAAATCTCCTTGCTGGAGAAGGGGGTGACCTGATGATCCTGAGCTGCTGGCTGCAGCATAAGCAGAGACAAAGGGCATGATGAGTCCAGGTGGTCTTAAGGCCGAGGAGGGTGGTGAGGTTGTGATGAGTATAAGGGGAAAGGACAGGTAGGGGTACAGAGAGCTCAGAAACTTTATCCTGGCTCCTGCTGATGGGCTTTGGAGGAGAGGGGAGGCCCATATGGCCTGAAGAACAATCTAATTCCAAGCTCCAGAGGTGAATACCCATGTCTGAATTGGCGTCACACTCTGCTGCTCTCAAAGCTCCCTGGCTACTAAATGTGTGGGCTTAGTTTTTGAAAGTTGGTTAAAGGTCTCACAGGTGTTTGTAAAGCCAGAGTGTATGAAGATTCAGTGGAGGATGGCCACACGGAGAGTCTCAGACAGCCTGTCACTGTATGGGGTTGGAGCATATGAAGTCTTCTTTTAAAGCTTTGCTTTTGATCAGTGCTGCCTCAATCATTGGTTTATGTATTTGTTACATTCCAGATAGAATTAAGTTCCCTATTTCAAACATACAGAGCTATTTCTAATACTGATACTTTAAAAATTGCCCAATATAGGTGAATTACATGTAGGTAAAGAAGTAGAAATGATTGTTCCCCACTTTAAGTGCTTCATTGCAGCATGGTATTAGTCATTGTCAAACTGAGTTTCATCCTCAGACCACACATCTATGGTAGTAGGTTGCGATAAGGGTGAATTCTAAGGTGTACATTTGTTTTTGTCATGTTGTATCATCTCTGAAATCGGTGCATCAGCCACTGCTGTTGGTGGGGTGGTTCTGACATAATTAACTGCTGCCAGCATGTTCAGGTTGAGCTTCGCAGAATGGGCATGAGCACCCTGGAAGTAAACCCAGAGACCTCGGGGGGCTCTGCTGCGGCAGTGCTCGCATACACCAGTACTCTTGATGGAACAACATGAACATTGATGATTCTGAGTTGAAAAATGAGAAGAGTCGGGCTTCAAATGGAAAGAGCTTTTTAGGATAACTTAACCAACTAATTTTATTTCCGTTTTCCTTTTTTATGTATGTATGAAGGCAATATAGAGAAAAACCATGTTAAAGTAAGTCTCTAAGAGCATTTGCATTGAGTATAAGGTGAATTTCTAAGTGATAAATCATGCAACATAGTGCACTTCACATTTTTTTCTTTCTTAATGGTGTATAAAATAATGTTTCTTTGATCAATGTCATCTTAGAGTCAATGCAGTATGGTAGGTAATGTACGTAACAACTTCAGTACAAGTGTCTGTTGCCTGGTAGACATGCCGCAAACTACACAAATTTTGATAAATAGTCTTGTTGATGTTATCACAGCATGCAACTGCACTATATAATTCAGTTTTTCTGAATGAAATGTCTAGGAAAAGAATTATAAAACAAAGTAAGACTTTTTGTTTATATTTGAAAATTATTAGTGACTAACGTTTTAAAACTGGCTCCTGGCTCATCCCCATGCAGTGACCTTTCAATGAAGGATATTAATTCCAGCTTCAATTTTACCAGCATGCTGCCAGAATAATGGATTTACATGATACACTGCAGCACCAAAAAACTGTAGCGTCTCCAAAGAAGCATTTAAAGAAATTGTGTTTGTCTCTGCTGGTTTATGGAATGTCAGAAATCAAAATACTCATTTCTTACTAGATTTATTATTAAATGGTCTAAATTGTTGTTTACTCAAGAGACCAGAAAATCACTAT
>CAUYRT010024360.1:0-20722 GCA_963574885.1 Lepilemur ruficaudatus | reverse complement strand
CTGCCTCAGCCTCCCAAGTAGCTGGGACTACAGGCATGTGCCACCATGCCCGGCTAATTTTTTCTATATATTTTTAGTTGGCCAATTAATTTCTTTCTATTTATAGTAGAGACGGGGTCTCGCTCTTGCTCAGGCTGGTTTTGGACTCCTGACCTTAAGCGATCCACCCGCCTCGGCCTCCCAGAGTGCTAGGATTACAGGCGTGAGCCACCTCACTCTGCCCATAAAGGTAGTTTTTAAAATGACCATAACATTTCTGATTAGAAAACCAGTTGGCCAATAGGACACCCTCCTGATGGGCTGTGGCTGTCCTTGACACACTGAGGGAGGGCCCTGGACACAGAGCTCAGTTGTTTTCTTCTCATGCTCTCGAGCCGCAAACAAAGTGGTATTACTTCTCCTTCCACAGTGTGGCCAGGCAGGCTAGCACCTTGGATCGGCCAGTGGGTGATCCCACCCACAGTGAGTTTGTCTAGGAGCCTTCAAAGAGGAAGAAAATCAGCGTGATCCCTCTCTGGCTCCTGCTGCTAAGGCAGACAGGACATCAGCCCCAAGATCCTGAAAACTCTTGCCCAGTGGAGATCCTGTGTCTGTCTTCCTGTGACAATTGGTGTTGAAGGTTGGGAGGAGTAGATGGAATGGCCGGAGTGATTAGTGCTTGACAATTCTTATCTGGGTGCAATTGTCACTTTCAACATGACCAGATCAACTTCAAGCACTTTTCACTATCTTCTATGGAAGAGACTCATTCCTGACATAATCCTCAAAAGTGATAAATGAGGAGTGTGCCTATTTTCCCAATGGATAGGCCGAATCAGGCGGTAGGCCACGTGGCGATTGGTGTTCTGTCCCAAAAGCCTGGGCAGGAGACAGAGAAAGAGACTGAGTTGGCTGCTGTGTTGCCAGGTGCCTTCTCCACTCTGGGATATCATGACATGATCATATAATGTACCTCCTAAGACATTCAATTCTAGGAAAAATATTTGGCTTTGTCAAAGAGTGCTAGCTGACCTCAGAAGAGAATGTACCCAGAACCACGCGGCCCCTTGTGGCAGACCTGAGGCAGAATCCCTTCTGTCTCGCATGCAATGATTCAGAAAGTAACTGATGCCTGTGAAGCCAAAGCTCATGAAATGTGGCCCAAGAGGTTTTTGATTTGTCTTACACAGACTGTGCCCTCACCAATGCCACCGCTGGAACACCTCTTCTTCAGAGAAGCCTTCCCGTAACCTCCAAGACTAGGTCCCCTGTGATTGTATTCCTGGGGGTCTCCTAGCAGTCCTTACCCCAATAGCAATTTAAATCATTAGTTGTACAATTATTTGTTGAATGTCAATCACATTTTCCAAGCTGTTGCTCCAAGAGGGGGTTTGTTGTCTGGCTAATTTATCAGCTAGTACAGTGATGGCACTTAGTAGGCATTCAATAAACATTTGTTGGCTGGTTGCAGTGGCTCATACCTACAATCCCAGCACTTTGGGAGGTCAAGGTGGGAGGATCCCTTGAGGTCAGGAGTTTGAGACCAGCCTGAGCAACAAAGTGAGACCTTGTCTCTACAAAAAATAAAAACATTAGCTGGGTGTGGTGGCATGCGCCTGTTTGGTGGCATGCCCCTGTAGTCCCAGCTACTCGAGAGGCTGACGCAGGAGGATCGCTTGAGCCCAGGAGTTGGAGGTTGCAGTGAGCTATGATTGTGCCACTGGACTCTAGTCTGGGTGACAGAGTGAGATCCTGTCTCAAACAAACAAACAAACAAACAAACAAACAAACAAACAAACATTTGTTGAGAAAAAGGAGGTGATGTAGAGAATATTACATTAAAAAATGGACAGGAAAATGGTAGAATAGAAATTGCCTTATGTGGAACAGTAGGCCAGGAGTGATAAAGTGACTTCCTCAAGGCCACATGGCGGGGTGACAAGACATCTAGGACTAGAACCCAAGACCCTCAGCTTCAATTCATTCATCAGGGGGATTACCTTTAGTTTCTGCTCTTGGCTCAAATTACATGAGATACTAGTTTTTCTGCGGAGTCTCCCCGTCCCCCTGCCTCCAGATACAGCTGGAATCTCCTCATTTCTCTGCATCCCCATTCCCACTACACTAGGCCAAATCACCCTGACCTCTTGCCTGGGATTCAGGGGTTTCCTGGGATTCCTGCTCTCCTGCCCCTCTCCACCCCCTTCTACACACAAAGGCTGGAGTGAGCTTTTAAAAATATGTAACACAGCATGTCATTTCCCTGCGTAACGCCCACCAGTGGCATCCCAAATGAAACCACAGTCACTCCTTACCAAGGCCACAAGCCTTATATCATTTGACCTTGCATCCTTCTCCAAATTCCTCTACATTCTCACATTCACTAGCTATGCTCCACCCAGGCTGATTTTTTTTCCCTGTTGCTCAAACATTTCAAGTTTGCAGTTTCTTCTGCCTAGAACACTTTCTGGAAAATTTGTCCACCCTTTTCAAACAATGTCACCTCCTCTGACCACCCTGTATAAACTAGCCCTCCCATGCCCCATGCTCCTAAACCACTTTTGGTTACATTTTTCCATTCTGGTGATTTAGCATAGATCACTCTCTGAAATCATCTTTTTTACTTGTTTTCTTGTATATAATCTGTAAGTGCCGAGAAAATGGGGACTTTGTCTTGTATACTCTGTGTGTCCATCACCCTCGTATGTATTTATTGAATTCGTTGAACACAATAGGGTAACCACACCTATTTAATTGGAGGTACTACCATTGATTTGTTCCTGAAATTGGTGGCAAAGAGTTAACACATTTAAGATTCTAGAATATATCCATAAATAAATAAATGAACATTTTTTGGGGGGAAAGAAAAGGAGAGCATGGTTGGATAGGTCAGTTGTTCTCCAAATTGGCTGGCATCAGAATTAGGAGAGTTGATAAAAATAGAACTTCCTGGGAGCCACCCAGTGCCTACTGGATCAGAACATCCAGGGCTGGGTCAGGAAGCTGCTGGCTACTGACAGAAAGTGGGCCAGTTTGCAAAACCACCCAGTGATAAGATCCAAAGCCAAGTACATGTTCTTGCCTTTAAATTTGTGTCTGCATTTCTGGGAAATAATCCTAACCACAGAAAAGACTTTGTGTACAAAGATATTTATCTCATCTTATTTATAAAAGTGAAAATTTTAAAATAACATGAGTGTCCAAGAGTAGGGAAAGTGATTAAGGGAACCATGATATAGTGACTTGATAGACATTAAAATTAATGCCTATGAATATGTTTCTACATGGAAAAGTGTTTATGACTTCACCATGCCAGAATGTAAAATCGTTTGTTTGGTATGATAGTGGTTAAATGTACGACACATACTGGAAGCTGAAAGCAGGGATTGAAATTCTAGCTCTGACCAAGTATGTGACCTCAGGCAAGCCACTAAACCTCTCTGTGTTTATGTTTTCTCACCTTGAAAATGGAAATAATTACAGTATCTGGCTGAAAGAGTTGTTGTAAAAATTAAATGAGTTAACATATACCATAACCTAGGCCCCCATGAAACATTAAATATTATATATATGGGGTAGAAGACTAGAAAAAATTATATTAAAATACTAACATCAAGGCTGCTAAGCTTGTTGGATATGAGAGATTGCTTTTCTCCATTCTCCATGAGGTGATTCTATTATCTGTATAACTTATAACTTACTAAGTATTATGACAGTCAGGTCTCCAACACTGGAGTGGCGAATGGGGGTGTTACCAAAAGTTTGGCACTTGTCCCCAAGGCCCCATCAGAATGAGGACAAATGGTTTGAGGAGAAGGAAAGGGGAATTTATTAATCTGCTGTCAAATGAGGAATATGGAAGACTCGCATCTTAAAGTACACAGTCCTATCTACAAGCAGAAATACAGGGCTTTTAAAGGGAGGGTTTTCAGCTTTAGGCTATTGCTGCTTAACTGTAGTTGATGGTCCTGGTCGGCCCCATCTTTGGGAAGACAATCTTGGGGAAGACAATCTCGTTACCTCTGTCCAGGCAATTGCCCCAAGCCATCTCCTCTGTCACAAAAAACAAAGGACACTCCCCTGTTCCTCCCAACCACTGGCTTGAGCCTGGGATGTAGGTTTTAGTTCTCAAAAAGGGTGAGGGGGTTTTGAAGAGACAGACAACATTTTTACCCCCTTTCAGGCCATTTTCTCTATTTCATATTCCCCACTTCCATATCTATGGGAGGAGGAGTGATGTAGTCATCAAGCTACTTCCTGCTGAAATGGGGTGATATTTTACATGGAAGGTTTATACTTGTTTGTATAATTACAAAGTTTTGGCAGATTTATAAAAATAAAGAATGCACAAAGATTACTAGGTGAAAAGGGGCATAAGCAAGAACTACAACTATGAGGATTGACAAGGCGAGATGGAGGGTACCTGATAAGAGAGATTTTGTAAGGGACCAAAACTGCACATAGGGCTCAATTGCAAAACAGACTTCTGCATTCTAGTGAAGCTTGCTTGCCTGCTAACCGCTCAGTTATGCTTTTGTGTTAACGGCTTGCTTGCAGCAGGGTAATATGAGAAGGAGTGCAGAGAGAGATAGCAATAAAACCAATCGCTGTACTAAATAGGTGCATGTCCAATGGGTGGACAGCTCTTTGTTTGCTGCCTGAACTGACCCTATAAAACTGCCCTTCCCGTGCTGCCCGGGGTCCTTTGTCCAGAGAAGAGGCCACTGCGTGCTGGCGCTCTGAGACACGGACCCTAACTCGAGTTAGTCGGTAATAAACTCCTCTTGCCAATTGCAGCCTCAGTGGCTCTGTCTCTCTGTTTGGTGGTACTGCGTCTCCCGATCTAACAAGAGAGAGAAAGAGACAGAGAGAGAGAGAGAGAGAGAGAGAGAGAGAATGAATATTGGAGAATAGCCTTGGTAGTTAACTAAACTCAAATCTTGTAACATAGCCAGCAGGACTAACCAACTGTAAATTTATAGCACATCTATGATTATTTGGTGTGTGCTTAAAGAGTACTTTTATATTTAAAAACAACGAAAAATAGTATTTGAAGGTTTTAGGGGTCTGAATGTAATCAATTGTCAAAAACAGGAGTTTGATATATCAAATGCAAGTCTGTGTGTTCATATTCAAAAGCCAAACATTTTTCTCCTTTTGGCTTGCTTATAAATATTCAGTACCACAGAAACACAAATAAATAATTGGCCATTTCCAATGCATTCTGTATAATTTACAACAGATCAAAAGATTATTACATGATACAGTCAAAATCAGACTGTAATGCATTTATTACAAGTGAAAAATCATAACATGGCCCAAGTCCACAGTGTATTAATGGGCCCAAACTGTGTGTGCGTGTGTATGTGTAATTTTTTATATTTAAAGATTTAAGGATTAAGGATTACATATTGAGGTCTCTGCTATTGGAATTGACCTGGAAAGATTAGAAGATGATTATCTATTTACATTGATGAAAATCTTTATGAAAATGACAATATTAAAATGACTTCAGATCATCTTATCTAAAAATATCCCAAGGTCGATTTTTAATGAAAAAATAAAATTTATAAAAAAATATGATTCCTCATCTTTAATTTTATCTCTTTTATCATTGTTAAGGACCCCTTCTCAACAAGTGATTTGGTTTTGGCCTTTTGCTGGGTTTTTGATGTTTATTTCTACTATATAACCCAACAAGTAATAGCTTAAAATGGGTTGTGTTCTGCCCAAGATAAACAAAGAAATAGATCTTTGTTGCATACAACATTTTTTCTTTGAAATAATGAATTTTATCAATAAAATAAAGCTTGCTCATCAAAAAAACCTCTTAGTTTATTCAGATACGGTCTTTATCAAGCTAAGCTCCAGCAAATTGTGTTTGGAATAATCATTTATGCTTTTTTTTTTTTTAAAGCAGTCAAGCACTTGCTATTTTCCTTATTGAGTAGTGGTCAGACTCTATAATCACCATGTTGAGAACATCCTAATTAAGGGAAGTGAAAACAGACACACATGCTTCCCAAGAGAAAGTTGAGTTGCACGTTACAATGAAATACCCTCAATGCTGATGTTATTTTTTCCTTCCCATAGGGAACCACAGTCAGATATCACGAGTACCTGTTGCTATTAAAGTGCTGGATGTCAATGACAACGCCCCTGAATTCGCATCCGAATATGAGGCATTTTTATGTGAAAATGGAAAACCCGGCCAAGTAAATATCTCCATGTTGTTAATGCTGAATATGTTTGTATACCACTGTCTCATATTTGATTAACCTACATCATAGTGTGCATTTGCATCATTTGTGACCTGCAAAATCTCAGGCAAGAAACACATCCAAATGGGAACAGAGAGGGAATATTCTTTCTTCCTCATATGTTATTTCTCTTCCTGCTTATGACCAAATTGGCTCCTAAAGTAGAACAACCTGCTGTGCCATGAACCCAGCGCCAAATTACTCAGGATGTGGATGATAGTAGGGGATGTCTTAGAGTAATGGGGCCTGAATTTTGACATTCAAATAACAAGAAGCAAGGCAAAACCTCACAAAAGGTGATGCTTGTTTCATATCAAATATATGAATAACAAATAGCAGTGGAACCCAATTAAACCAATGATTTATAGAAAGTTGTAGGATATGAATATTGAAATCTGTAAACATGTAGATTTATTTAGCTAAACATAAGATGAACGACATGTTTGAGATGTGTATTAGTTGAATTTTTGTTATATGCCTCATATAGCATGGTAGGGGCAATGAAGATAGAAAAAGAAAGAGAAAGAGAGGAGGGTAAGAGAAAAGGAGGGAAGGAGGGGGAAAAGGAAGCATGAAAAAGGAGGAAAAGAGTTAAATAAGCAAGAACAAAAACAAAAACTTCTATACTCTGAATGTCAAAATGGAAATAGCCTATGTAAAGTTCTACAAAAACACAAATGTAATAGATTTATTTTAACAAGGTACCAAAGTACTGTATGTTTAAGAAATTTATCATTTTTCAACTTCCTAATTTATTTCTGGATGGTGACATTTTAATTTAAATAAACAGCAGCTGACAGTATGACACTGGAGTTGTTAATCCAACTATTCTTGTGCCTCATGTGGGTGTTAGGAATTAAACTTACCATTTGCCAAGCAGCTCACCTGACAAGAGTCAGATTTTTTTCCCCCTAAAGAAAGAATGAGCACTGTAGTTCTATGCTTTTATTTATTACAAAAGATCAATGTGTTGCCGTCTCAAAACACAGTGGGCATTTCCCCATAGACTACTCTCACATATCTGAGGATTAACAACGTTTCCATCTACCAAAATAACACACACACATTCAAATTCTAATAATAAAACATCTAGACATTGTGTTCTCATCAAAACATTCAGCTATAGCAGCGATACACTTGTTTTTATTGTATTCTAGCATTAGCTTAAAAGTTTCTTAATTTCATCATGTGGAAATGCCCTCTATCAATCTTATCTTTTGAGCATCCTCATTTGTGATCCTTTGAGAAGGGTGTGTATTGTGTGCATGTGTGTGTGTATGTGTGTTTGTACACACATATATCAGTGAATATCATTTAGGTAAGTTGGTGGATTGAGTTGGCAGAGACAGTTTGATCAAAATATGGCAGGTCAGTTGTAAGGATATGGTGGTTGTGTGGACCAGATAATGGCTGAGATAGTGTAGCCAATCACAGACTTATAAGCTAGACTTTTTTAATCACATAGAATCTGTAAAATACTTTAGCATTTAAATACAGCTCCATTGCTCATGCGGAACTCATCACACAAGTTCAGGGAATCAATGACATTGATATTTTAAAAACCCAACATTGGCTTCACTTGTGATATTGACAAGTATGCTTCTTGGATCTCTAGGAATCTGTAGGTTTACTCTGTGGATTTTGACTGTTTCCAAGGTTTCAATGATTTCTCAGCAGTTCTTATCTTCAGAAAAAAATGCATTGTTGCCTCACATTTCCTATGAAAAATCAAAATAAAAAAGCTGATTCTTTGTTGTATGACTTTTGCAAATCACAATGTATGACTCATTCTGTAAAGAAATGCTTGTATAGGGCGTGTGTGTGTCTCCTGCACGATCTGATTTCCTAATGAATCAGTTTAGGCATATTTATTAGAGTTCATTAGTTACATAAAAGGATCACATCTTTGACTGTTTAGAATGTTTTTGGACTTATGGCTGACTGATGCACTTGCAGTTGTCCAAACAATGTTCCCGAATTCTTTGAATCCTTTGGGCTCGTCAGAATTCATGTTTCATTCCTTGCATCACTTCTAGATCACTTTTAATGCTCAAGTATCTAATTGTCATATTTAATATTTTCCACTATTTGTATTTGTTTTCCACACCAGCATTCACTTACAGAAGTTCAAAAAAGACACACTTTCGATTATTTCTCATAATACCACAGAAATGGCTGACTTACTTTGGAATTAGAATATTCATTATCAGATGATCATATGCTCATAAAAAATAAATGTCAAAAACTGAATTAGCACCAAATTCATAATCATCTCAATATTTTCAACAATTAATATTGTCTTTGCAACAGCTTCAGAGGAAATAAAACCTTCAGGTGACATTCAAAGGTCTTATTTATCTGGAAGGTATGGATTTAAGGCTAAACTGGAAGGTATGGATAAGCTTCCTGAGAGACGGTGCAGCAGGAGAGAGATTATTAGCAACGATCAAGGGCAAGCCATTAAAAAATCTGGTCTGCGTAAAACTGTCTGGACCCAGAGGGCCTTTGTAAAGAGATTTTTATAACATCTCACCAAATGAAAACTAATATCAACATGAACATAGGGAATTCTATTGTGCTTTGTTCTTTTTCACTGAATTGGACTCACCTAAACACAGTCAGGTTTTTAAAAAAAAGTGAAAAAGAGGGAGGTCACTTTCCTCTCGTCTAGGCATTCATGATACATCTGTGCTAGAAAAAGGTATAGATTAACTTTGAAAGTAGAATTGAAAATCATATCTGTTCCTACCACCTTCTCATGATTCTGAAGTTAAAGGTGACATTCCCTTGAATTTGTTCCCTCAAAAGTGTAACTACCACCACCACAGAGAATAATAGCTAATAGTCCATAATACAAAATCAACCTGAATCCCTTCTGATTAGAATCCTTTTAAATGATTATAAATGTTACATAATTAAATGTTAATACAGTATTTTCTGATTGCTAGTTACACACACACACACACACACGCACACATATTTTAAAATCCGACAGTGATAGGTAATTTGTTTTAAGTCAGAAGATACAAGATGATATACATCTTAAGACTCTAACCCAATGATGGCATGACATAGTCATCTATAGCTTAATTGTTTCTTAGTTTAGCAGGATACATAAAAAGGATACTCTCCACTTACTCCTCTCTAATGTCTAGGACAAAAATGGGAGTGTGTGTTCACTACAAAATTAGAAAGCAAAATATGTGTGACAGTTCATGTGTCTAATAGGGTGATAGGTTTTCATCAGTCAGTAAACAGTCCTTGAGCACCATCTGTATTCCAGGACTTGGGGAGGCACTGGAAATTAAGGAGCATACAACACCCTAAAAATCAGCCTTTTACCTTCATAGACGTTTCTCTTTGGGAAACATGTGCTTAAAATCAGAAATGATAGGATTGCAAGAAAATGCTGTCAATCTTTTGGACAGAAAGGATGCTGAAGGGGAGGGGAAATGGAGCTATCTCAATTGAAAAGACTTCTCAATCTAGGACAAGTGTCACCAGAGACAGAAAACATCTATCAAGTACTGAAAAGGAGTCAGCTGGGGATAAACCAGATTCTGTCTGAAGAGATTGGTAATCTGGCTGAACAGGTGGAGGAACAGGTAATAAATGTGGAAAAACCAGCATCATTCTTCAATGTGCTTGACAACCCAACACTCAGAACCAAACATGAAAGAAAACTATACAGCTTCAGTGACCAGTGTTGGCCAAGGGTCTTCCATGACTCTGTTCTGTGTTTTAATCTTCTTAGTAAGACCTGCATAGGATTTTATTCTAGATCCTAACTTCTTGCTTGCCATATACAGAATTAGGGTAACTTGTCCCAGATGGTCCCTCAGTGCAGGGACTGGACTGAATATTGTTTTTCTAGGTGTGAGTCAAGGTCTCTTGTTTAGTCTCAGAGAATATTTCATTGCTTGAAAGTTAGGTGGCAGACAGCTTTAGCTCTTTTCTCTTTCAGGAAAGAACTTTCCCTGTTACTATAAATAAATCTAGAGGAGTATAATTTGAGCATCATCACCATCTATATAAGTTGAGAGTTGTTTGGTATCAAGTAATTATGTCTGATTAAAAATAAAAGAAAACACACAAAAAATTGATTTATCTCCTTTAATCTCATCTTCTTATTTCTGCCCAACACTGTAGCAATATAAAGTTTGTTTATTATGGACATATCACAATTTAGAAATAAACAGGTAGTTCCCTATACCTCTGGATAGTATGCAGTTAGCCATTATTTGACATATAATGGATATTCACAAAGTTGAGAATTATGGTTCTAATTCATTTCATTCAGCAATGACAACGACTCCAAAAATTAACTCCTTAGCTATTACCATGGAAACACTTGTTTCACTCACAGACACACAGCATACATGCTAACCTTTTCAGATGAAAAATTGTTCATTTATTTATTGAACAATATTTTTATGCATCTACAAGATGCTAATCCTTGTAATACAATCTGGGCAAAAATGGGAAAGGGCAAAAAAGTATTTGTTCTTATGGAAATTAATGAGAAAGAGAGATTTTATAAAAAAAGAGTAGAATGAATTAATAATACAGTTTAAAATTTTGAAAACTGGGTTGAAATAAACATTAAAGCAACTAGACTGAGGGGAACAAAGAAAAACACAAGGATCTACTTTAAATAGTGTTGTCAGAGATAGTTACTTTTTAAGTGGGTGTCATTTAAGCTGAAACTGGAAAAATTAGAAAGAACTAGGCGTGAAAGGAACCTTCTAGCCAG
Source organism: Lepilemur ruficaudatus (assembly GCA_963574885.1). NCBI lineage: Eukaryota > Metazoa > Chordata > Mammalia > Primates > Lepilemuridae > Lepilemur > Lepilemur ruficaudatus. The sequence goes on along the minus strand of CAUYRT010024360.1, from coordinate 9,730 downwards.
CAGCATAAGCATGTACAAAGACCCTGAAGGGAGTATAGCCTTGGTTTGTTTGAAGAACTGAAGATATCTGTAGCTAGCATGTAATGAACAAAACTGAGAGTGGACACAAAGAGTTTCATGTTTGAATAAAATATACTCATGCACACACACACACACACACACACACATTTAAGCAGGAAGAGCATTTAGGAGGTTGTAGCTACAATAGATAGTGGTAGCCTATTCTAAGGTGGTAGCAATGGAGACAGAGAGAAGAATTGAGAAAGCTGCTTGCTTACATAAGTGAAATAATATGTACAGAGATCTAACGTATAATCAACATCCTGGCTCTGGGAGTTTGGTGTTGGCAGCCACATTTTACAGATATAAAAGCTGAGGCTGTAAAAGCGTACAAGTCTTAACCTGAGATCGTGAAAATCGGCAAAGATGGATTTCAAAGTCAGCATTTGGAGGTGCCAAAGTCCCTGTACTTCCTAGGATCTCACAGTATTTCCCAAGAAGGTGGAATTTTGAAATTGCATTGCCTATGTGACATACTTCTTAGAAAAATAGTGATGAGAATAAGAGTCTGATCAAGAGTGAGCATTTTTTCAAAAGAAAAACTCATCTCCTGTCACCAATGACATACTTTATTCAAGCACTCTATGAAACCTTTAATGAAAAGAAATAAAGCCTTCTAAAAAAAAAAGTAAAACTAATTATCCTTTGATAAACACAAGCAATGAGTGGGTTTGTTACTTCATTTATATTTTTTTCTAGTTTCTGTGAGTCTTCTTCTAATAAATGTGAAACAATAAAATGAAATTACAGCATTTTATAACACTCATGAAACAATAAATATAGGAGATTTAATTTTAACTTTCCTGCCAGCAGGCATCTTTCATGATCTATCTGCATACACAAGAGGGAGACAGGATTGATTTTAAAGCAGATGAAATTGATGGTCTCCACGAAATGCATAAAACATTCTTTTCACTTTATCTTGGGTGGAGTAAGGCGATGGTAAATTAATGGAATGCGTAAAACAATATTTGAAGAAACCATATGTAGCAAAACACATTTCGAGACAGTCATTAACAGAAGCATGACTTTCAGCGCACAGTTTTGAAAGAAAAAGAAAGCCTAAGTGATAAAATGTAATTGAAGGGTTTGGGGCTAGAAAAACCTAAATGTGAGTCACACCTTTCCCATTTACTAGTGGTGTGACCTTGAGCCCTAACCTTTGTTAGTTTAAACCCTCATATTTTAGGAATAACTAGAAAGATATTGATACACAGACATAGATATACGAGGGCTGTCTGGGAAGTATCTGGCCATGCAATACGTTCTCATTATATTAACGATGGCTTGATACTTTCCGGACAGCCCTTGTATTGACATGCTCAATAAATACTTGTAATTATTAGTAGTATATATATTAACCAATTAGATAGTCTATAGAGCAATATAGACTTTATTATTTAATATTAATTGTGTTTATTGTGTTTTAACAGCTGTGTTTTGTCTTTATGAGTTGGTTTGGAGCAATACACTACAAATGATTCCGAAATGAATCAATATAATAAATGGCAATCTATTGCACTATATTGAAATAACTCTTCCTCTGATAATTTACAAGAGGTTGAGAAAGACTTATAGCTCCTCATGTCAAGGGTGAAGGAAGGTCTCATCATTCTTCCCCACATCAATGTGTGTGTTATTTTTTTTTCAAATTCTTTAGAATCATTGTAAATCTAAATCTAAATTTAAATTTAGGCCATCTAAATCTTTTGAGATGTCTTGCTTGAAGCCTCTGTATGTACTGGCTGAGCCTTGTGTGTGATTATAAATTCCATGTGTTTTATTCTGGCCCCTAATGTAATTGTGACTAATGATCCACAGAGAAAATACTGTAAAAGATTGTTGAAAATCCTTGGGCTGTTATAGCGTGATGTATTCTCCTTGTTTTATTTTCTACCTACAGAACATTGAATAAGAATTTAGACTATAAGACAGGTGTGGGCACATGGGTATGCTTATTTCCAGTTGTTCATAGAAGCCATGATGATGAGTATATTGTTTAAAGAAAGTCAAATTGGCTCTAGATAGTAAAAGGTTTTAGGCCCAGGCTTTGTGCTTGTGACATAAATTTAACATACAATCTGGTACTGAAGGAGCTGACATATTCTTGAAAAGGCAAGAAACTGATGGTAACAGTGCTACTCACCATTAAGCTATGTAGACACAACACCTTCGTGTAGAGGTTGAGAAAAACTTCCAGGTCTTTAAGATTCAGGTGGAATTTTAGAGAATAACATTTCTCAAAGTGAGTTTCTGAGAAACACTTGTGCTGTAGCATGTCAATTTGTGGTGTGGTTTGGGGTGTGTGTGTGTGTGTGTGTGTGTGTGCTTTACCTAATAAGGTTGGGAAGCACTGAATTAGACAAAATTAAATAGTATCTGTTTTGTTTTACTACAATTTTCTGCTGCATTTATAAATATGTATTAATCTCCAAGAGGTTTATAGGACATTTGGCATTCAAAAGATAAAATCTTCAAAATTTTCCTCAGCGAGAATTATAGAATTAATGGTAGATGAGAACCAATTGGAAAAATCTTGCTCTGGGAGGATTAACAGTAGGACACATTTTCAGTTTGTGAGGTGATGTTTATAATCTTAAGGAGATATCAGGAGATAATTCCACAAAGTAGGGCCCACCAAAAGATCATAAGAAGTGGAAGACACTGGAAAATCCAAACTTTATAGACTTATTCTTCAGGAACCCTTACTTTGTGTTGTTTTATTCAATGTAGTGACAATAAAGGTAAAGGGCATGAAAAAACTGACACTGAAGAGAATATTGAAAGTTCTACAATGGGTTTATGAAGGCACAAGTCTCAAAAGTCAGTCCACACAGATGCCTGAGGACTTCACTTAGTGTTTCAGCGAGACATAAATAAGATCTTATCTATCCCCTTCCGCTGTTTGTTCTGTAGGTCCTACTTCTAAACTGCATACTCTGAATGTATGCAGATGTATTAGCCATCTAATACATTTTAAGCCAAGGTTGTTTCATGGGGTGAAAAAGGTGAAACACTTTGAACAGGTAGAAAAATAAAAATCTTAGAATCTGGATTGCCATGCAAATTATCAAAAATATTCAGGCAATATCCTTTAAATGGATGTGAACTGTGATTATATTTGAATAATGCTATATAATTTTGAAATAATTGGGTTATTGTGTAGATTTTGATATAATTTTTCAAATACCCATATTTTCTCCTTTCTCCATCATTGTTATAACTTGATTTGTCTTGTATGCATTATTGCTATTTTTAAGGACTGCTCTTTAAGGTGTTGGTTCTCATCCTACTTTGTTTTGTTTCATCTAGTTATGAAAACCACTGATAATCTTACAAAAGCTGTGGTCTTTTCCATCATATGTACATATAAATAAACAATTTCATACGATTTTACTTTCAGGTTGAAGAATATGAGCCATATGAAGCTCATTCGGGGATCATATTTTCCTTTCTCAAGTTGGAAACTACTGTTCTAAGAGATAGACCTTAGTATTTCAAGAAAGTCAGTAATAAACTGGCAGCAATGTGAGAATTAATAGAAAACCCTCAATGTTATGTTGTTCTTTCTGCACTGCCTTTGACTTCCTCTCCTTTTATTTACCTCCTTTCCATCGCCTTCCAATTTGCATCCCTGTAGAGAAGGACTTAAAGAGAAATGAAGTTTTATCTGTGAAAGTGACAGAGTGTTTCAATGGCAGATACCTTGTTCGTCACCATTGCTGAGTCTTCCTAGAGTATAGATGTATATTCCAGAGGCCTTGGAAAACATTCCAAAAGTTGCAACAGAATAGGTCTCTTTCGCCTTGTTCAGACTTAGAAAGAACTGACTTCTAAACGTTTATTTTGTTGTGCGGTCAGAATCAAGAGCGAACCTTTATCCTGCTAAAGCAAAGAAAACAAACAGCAAACACAGATGAATCATCTTTACACTCTCTCCAAAATATTGAAGGTCTAAGCCCCAAGTTGACTGAAATACATATACAGAAAGTATGAATGTCAACAAGGGTTTGAGGCAACCTGGCATATTCGGGAGGAGGTGATACAGGAAATTTGTAATCAGACATATCTGGGATCAGACATTATGCACTAGGGTGCTGATAAGTCTCTTAATATTTACCTCTCAATGTATTGTAAAGCTTACTGGTGATGCAAAAATGTGTTTGCCATCATTTATTTACTCATCCATCCATTATTCCATTGAGCCAATATTTGCTCAATAGTTACCAAGTGCCAGACATTGTTCTAATAGCAGTGAGGGAGGAAAATTCCATATATTATCAGACCTGGCATCTAAGAACAAATCAATAAATCATATCTACAGGAACTCATAAGAAAGGTTCTAATAGATCCCATGACACTGCTATGCCTGTTAACAGATCAGATCGTCAGAAATGTGTTTGTTCACTGACTGTTGGCCTTTTCAAAAGTTATTAATGGCAGTGATACCCTACTGCTACTAAATATTTTGAGTGAATGTAAAATAGTCCAAAATAAAGTTTAATAAACTCTGTTAAAAACAATCTGATTTAGATTTAAAATTATTGATAAGCAATGAAAAGTTGTTATTTTAAGAGTCAGAATTATGTCATGGCACATAATTCTCATTTCTTTTCAGTTTCATGCCTTAGAAAGATTATTTGATTACAAATCTGTAGTCTCAAGAAATAGAAGAGAGTCTGCTTCCATCAAAATCCAGGCATGGCTCTGGAATTCATCCCCTCATCCCAACATACTAGATATGCTTTGTTTCTGTGGATAGAGATATATTTTGCTTTCAGCTTTCCTTGAAATTGAATTGATTTTACGATAAATTATCAAACATTAGATTTTTCAGTTGTGTCTTAACTTCATGAATACAAAGGAAAATATTTAACCTGAAAGTTAGATGTACACTCTTAAGCATTTATGATTACTCCAAATATTTTGTATTATTCCCATAAAATAATTGTCTAATTATTTTTAAAAATCAAATGAGGTCATGGTAGTTCACAGCGGATGATGTGTGCAGTTTCCATTTGCCATTTACTCTGTATGTCTATACAATCTGCTTCTGTGAAGGTTCACTTCCTTGAATAAATCTCTTCTTGTTTTTCTTCTACTGTTTAATGCTAAGTGTATTCAGAAGTTATTACACCAATAAAAATTTCAGCCTTATTAGTATGGGTATTTGAATGCATTTCCATGGCAAAACGTCCTTCAAGTGATCTCCTGGGCATCCACTTTTAGATAAAATGCCAGGGCCATGGATATCTATAATAAAATAAAATGAACAACTGTCAAACATGGTTTAACCAAAAATCTTAACCACAGCCAGTTTATGGGATAGTTGGAAGATGATGTAACGATTCACCACTTCAACAACTTTCTTCCCGATACATTATGCACTGGGCTTGATGGGATCTTGACAATAGTCTCTTTTAGGGAATGATGATGAGGGAGCTCTGAACTGCAGTCTTTTTCCTTGGCTCAAACCAATGGGTCTCAGACTTGGGTGCACACCAAACTCACCCAGATGGCTATTTAAAATACAGCTTGCTGGGCCTAACTCTGAGACTGTTTAGGTCAACAGTTCTAGAGTGAGGCTCTAATTGTCTAAAGAGTTCCTGGCTTAAATAAATGGTGGGAAAATAACATATTCATTTCTGATGTGAGGTTTAGAGCAAAATTCTGAGAAGTGATATGGCAGGTAGCTGTACTCCCTTACTACAGGTGAGCTAAATGATTGTATTGTTTGTTTTAGTTATGGTGGCTTAGCTAATCGAATAACTCTCATGTAGATGCACTCACCAGCATGCATGACCCTTTTTCATGCAGATCATTTAGAAATAGAATGAGTGGTACTAATTATGTATATTAGAGAAATGCATTTAATTATGACTGATGTCTACTACACAATCCCAAGAAAGCCTCTCTTCATTTTCTCTGATTTTTCACATGTACTCACACAATTCAGGAGTTAACATCTTCAGTGGTTACACCTGGGGATGGAGACAGATTGGGTAAATGGGGGAGCTACATCTGCTTGCACCAAACTTTTCCCCCCTCTATTTTTTGTAACTGCCTGAAACAAGGCTCTTGTCAAAGATAGCCATTCCCTTGACTTTCTAACATGAAAATCTAGCACAGCTGTTACTAGATGAAGTGTTCAACTCATATTTTTCTGTTAAATATCTGTACATGCAGGCTGTCCTAAAGAGTTATCTATGTTTTACATCTGGTACCCTTGCACTGCAATCCATGTTTATTTTTATGAAACTAGAAACCCAGGGCTGGCCTCTCTCTGCACTAAAATGTCATGGAAAATGTACTATATGTTTAGAACCAGTAACTATAATTGCATTCTTTCCTAATCTGATCTCTTGGTTGGGTAACATTAGAGTTGTCACACTTATCAAAGTGCCATGTCATCAATAGACTGCAATGACCCCAATAAAAACAATAATGGTAACAATGATGACGATTAACAAACATTTCATTGAACTTTTACTAGAAATCAGACATTTTGTCAAGAAATGTATATGAATTTAAATCAATAATCAAAACAAACATGAGAAAAAAATACCCCGTTCATTTGCATTTTAGGCACACAAGAAAACTGAGTTTCAGAAAGAGTTAACTACCTCAATGTCACGTAATGAGCAAAGGGTAATATGGGGACTTTTATTGATGTAACTTAATTCCAGCGTCCTTTCTCTTAATGACTACCTCATTGTCTTAACCATGAGCTATATTTTTGCTACTGTATGTTATATTGTTACTCAGCTAAGTACAATTATAGTTAGTTATAAGACATTATAACTACACAACAAGGTCCTTAACAAAAGTTAAACACCTACAAAGTAAGAATAAGTTCCATTATAAAAATGAAGACTTTGAAGCTGAGAAAAGTTATTTTATTTTTGCCTCAAATAACTTTCATGAATTTCCTATCACATAGCATGTGCCTGCTACAATGCAAAACACCATCCCTGCTAAAAGTTCTGAAATTGTGGTTCTCACACTTGTTAGAGCGGTAAATTACAAAGTAATGACGACCTTTTCTCAAAATGAAGAGATCCATTTTTTTCTCTGTGATGAATTTGCAAAGTTCAATGGGACATAATTGTTCAAACAGACATAATACATTCGGCATCACCATTACATTCTCTAAATTTAATAAACCTGAGAGCATTTCACTGTTAACTATTTTTTTATGGCAAATCTATTATCATAATAGAAGTATAAGCTAGAATTTTTACTATATTAACTTTTGTACAATGTTTCACATTGAAGTAACAATATCACAGAATCATGAATACAAATTATTATGATAATTCTCTGGCACCCCAAGAAACAACTTGCATAAGTTAATGCAGCTTTGCAAATGAAACAAGCACATTCGACAGGCACTGATTCCAAGTATCTGTATCTATTCAAACAGTTCTCTGCACAATGGTAATTCTAATCCCTATAATTTATTCATCTCAGGATACACTCCAAAGTATTGTTTGCATGTGTTATCCACTAGCTTTAAAGACAGTATTCATTATTGGGAAGGAACAGATGGAACTTATCAGGAAGGTCGGTTGCAGTGATGTTTGTGCCGAGGAACACTCTATTTGGCAAACATTAGTAAACCTTATGAGAAAAATCAAAGAAGAGTTATTAGGATTCAAGAATTAAGTAATTTACCTCCAAGATCCTCCCAAGAGCCACATTGCAATCACTGTAACAATTCCAAATCTCATTCTAGATGCCCGTAAATACTCAAATTGGAAAGAAACCTGTAATTGCCCAGTGGAATTTTCAAATACACTTAACTTTGCTATTTCAAGCCACAGACACCAAGTGGACAAAAAGGTAATCCTCTTAATTTTCATCAACTTATCGAAGCTGAGGTTTTAAAGTGATACATTTTTCTCCTTATTCTTGGCACAAACCATCCATGACAATCTAGAAGGCTGGGAAAAGTCTTTGGACCAAAGTATCAGACCACAAAAGGGAGGTCCGTGAGGTTTTATAGACAGTAGGAGCCCTCTGATATCATTAGAATTGTTGACATCAAGTTTTATGTTACAGGTCATTCAAACAGTAAGCGCCATGGACAAGGATGATCCCAAAAATGGACATTATTTCTTATACAGTCTTCTTCCAGAAATGGTCAACAATCCGAATTTCACCATCAAGAAAAACGAAGGTAAAAATATTAGCTTTGTGCAACAGGGTAGAATATGAATTGGAAAATAGGATGCAATTTCATAACCTAACTGAAAATATCATTAAAATAATTTTTGTTCACCCATAAGCAGTTGAAATCCAGCTTATCAGCCTAATGGCATGGTAATTACCTCACTCTCCCTTTCCAATATTGAAACAATAGATAAGAAAATTGTTAATGTGAAAATTAATTTTATCCCAGGGAATACCTCAATCACCTTACTTTAAGAAATGAAGAGTGAGTTTTAACCTGTGTGAAAGCTTCCAGGAATTTTCAGATACTGAGATATCTGTTAGAGGAGGAGCTGGTTTGCACTTTGCACTTGTTAAGTTTTAATTGAATGTTTACCAAGTCTTTAGGGAAAACCTATTCTAATTTTGCCTGGTTTGTGGGTACACATTGGAGATATTTGTTTTAAGCCTGTACCAACTGTAACAATAACAATTAGATCAGAAAATCCTTCTTGAAGGACACTTCTTATCAGTATTAATTTGGAGCTAATATGAACTGATTTATTGTTAAGTCTTTCACTCACAGAGAACATTTAATCTATTTTATTATTTTTTGAGGACCAAGTTTGGATTACTGTTTTCTTTAACCACAATGTTAATAACATATAAAGGCCATAGATCATTTTTAAAAGTCTGTCTTGTGTATGTTTTTGATTCCTAAGCTGCTATATATTTAACAAGATTTAAAATATATATATATTGGTTCAAAGGTATTTCAGTCTCAGTTTTAGCTGTTTTAGAATGATTAGCAAAATATAGGTAATGTCTCAGGCTGTTTTCCGGCTTTACTATAGGCATCTGTTTGATGTCTCAGTGGTCTATGTATACACTGTATCTAGCTGGAAGAGTAGAATTTGGTTTATAATACCTGTTTGGATTATTTGCTACATTCTGTTTAAAGGAGACAGTGAATTTTGATAAAACTTCCTTTATGAAATAAAATAACATTTTATGGCTTGTGTTAAATATATTATGGCCTTGCTTTTTAACATAATGCTACTTAATTCTTTGGGGATGCTTTGATAAATGTGGCTGCATCACAGAAAAGGAAATGAGAAAGGTGTTATATAGATGTTACTCATTTAGCCAACTTCCACTATTATAAACACCAAGGAGACAAAACCCTGTTCTTTCTTCTCAGTAATGCCGTGCTCATTTGTTAGTCACTTCTAATTAAGAACTCTAATCCAAGCACACTGTCTTTGTCTCTCTGTTAGCACTGCCAATTTTTTTTATGGAAGTTACATGAATATGTGTGACACACAGCCCTCTCAGAAACCACAAACAAAATGCCCATCAATACATGAGTGGATTCATAAAATGTGATATATGTATACCATGGAGTTCTACTCAGCCACAAAAAAAAATGGTGATCTAGCACCTCTTGTATTGTCCTGGATAGAGCTGGAGCCCATTCTGCTAAGTGAAGTATCCCAAGAATGGAAAAACAAGCACCACA
>CAUYRT010024359.1:0-19167 GCA_963574885.1 Lepilemur ruficaudatus | reverse complement strand
GTTTCGTAAGGGGAAATGGGTCTGTCTCCGTGAGTGGAGAATATCCTAATTAACTCTAGAATTCCTCCTTTTATATGCTAGTAGTATATGTCGATGTAAAGGTCCATTATAATCGCTTATGACTATATGCCATGGGTTTTGGGGTCTGGATTTTTCCAGGTATGGACATAACTTAAAGGTTATGTTCCAGTCATTCCTTTCTCCTATACGTGTGATGGGGAAAGTAACTGTTATGGTGTTTTTCTATTTTCTGATTGGTAGTCACTGTTCCATGGTCTAATCACCTCATTCTTTAAGACTGAAATAACTATTTCCCCTGGTTATTTTTTGTAACTATTTCCTTCTTATTGTTTTTCTTTAACTGTTTCCTCCTTTTTGTTTTTCTGCCCCTATCATTCCATCACCTCTTGTTTTTCTGTCCCTAACATCGTTTCTTCTTTTTTCCTGCGAATCACTCTGTCATTTATCCATTATATTTGTTTGGATTTAAAGATTTTAAGGTTGAAAGTTTTAAATATTTTATTATTGACAATAAAATTTAGAAAGAAATCTTTCTATCCCTTGCTGTGGGCTATTGTGATTTTAGCATTAGTATCTAAAAACCTATTTTCACTCCTTTTGAAAGGTGTTAAAATACATTTTCTAGTCAGAAATATAGCCTCATGGTTAAATGAATTGAAATATTCTCTGCATCTAGCAAGTACCATAAATAATCCATTATGAGTTTGGGGAACCTTATTTCCACATACCTTATATCATCTAACACACGGTTGATGTATTACTTCACCATAGGTTCTATAAGACATGGAAACTTCAAGGTCTGTGTTAGTGCCAGTTCCCTAAAAATTCAGCATGTTGTTTAGTGCAAATCTATGTTGACTAGGAGCTAGCAATTTTTCTTAATTATATTCAATATGCTAATGCATTTTTTTTGAGATGAGAATGTTCCTTTTGTTTAGAAAATCTAAAGATTACAGTTCAAAATGTAGGAATGAATAAATCTGTTATTTAACATGAAATCAGAAGGAGGATAAAAGGCAAGCAAAAAAACAAAGAAAGAAAGAAAGAAAACTTGAATCAAATAAAATACCTACCAAATCTTTTTTTCGTAATTACATAAGAATCACAAAATGTAAGAAAACTAAAATACAAGTAATTAATGTTTTAAAAATGATTCTGAGAACATAGTGCTTATTTTTAGAGTAAGAAGCAAACTTTGTTTATTTTAGAGCACAAAGCAAGTAAAGATAGGTTTGGGAAAGTCAAAACCCGTGCTCTTTTACTCCACTCCTAATAGACATTTCTATTATTTTGTTCATGCTTTTTGAACATCAGTGACGTTCATATAGCCATATGAAATGGTTAGTCAGAATAGACAGACATTATCTCACTCATTTTAAGTGAGAAAAAATTAACAAGTCCATCACTGTAAGATTTGAGCCTGGACCACAGATCTTTTTATTCTAAACAATATGCTTCACAGCTCAATCTGTTCTTGGTATTTTAGATGTAGAGAGAATAGTGTGAGACATCAGTAATCTTAAAGATTAAATTCTTCAGCATGTATTATATATTCTTCACAAAATCCATTTTGTCCTGTTCTTCTCAATCAACCCCAGAAGCCTCTCTCTCATTTATGGATTAATTACTTGAAAATAAGTGGTACATAAACTTGTAAAATCTAAGATATAATTAAAATGCTTTTAAATAATAAATATTCCTTGGTTGATTTGTCTCATTTTTTTTTAATACCAACTATGGCACTTGCTAAAGGTCATTATCTCATTCCTTATATTCTAATTAAATTATATAGAAATAAGTTAACACAAACCTCCAAAATATAGTGCATACCCAGATTCAGAGACGATATGGGTTCCTCAAATTTCAGAATTTCTTTAAAGTAATTAATTTCACACCAAGATATTAAAATCTTTGTTATTAAATGACAATTGTTTTTTGTTTCTTTTTCATTTTCTAGTGACTCCAAAATAGGACATTTAATCACATTCACACATATCAACCTAGATATGTGCTACAGCAAGGTAGTTAATAAAGGGTGTGATATTGGACACCTGACAGTGGTATTTGTCAGTTTCACAAAGTTTCACAGGCACTGAAAAGATTCAGTATCAGTGTTTGTTTCATCTACAAGGATACTTAAAAAAAACTGATTTAACAATAACCAGTTGAAGTAATTTTTTTTTTGTTTTCATATTCCCCCAAATATCCAAATACTGTATTTTATTTACAAAAGGGATGGAAATAGTAGCATTTGTTACTGGCCTGTTCAGTGTCAACCACTTTATAAACCACTCATTTTCATCACATTTAGACGAGTCACTGATACAATCCTAACTCTTTAAAAAGATTTTTGAACATATAGATCAAGTTACCACAAAGAATCAAGAGTTTGCACTGGGAAACCATTCCACTCCTTAGGTAGTTACAGTAACATCATCACACTAAAGCCCTTCAGCGGCCTCGACTATTCAACAAAATTGTAACAATATAGAGATTGTATATAACATTTCTACAAATGACAAAATAAGAGAGAAAGAGAAAAAGTGAGTGTGAGAGAGAAATGACTATTAGCATATAAGGGATGAGCACTGATGTTTCTCCTTCATTTTAATTGTTCTGCCATCTACACGCCAATTTCCACAGGTGAAGATCTTGGTGGGTACACAGGATGGCTTGTGAGGTGACAGCTGGCTGCTCCTAACTGCTCTGTGCCAGTTAGCAGTTTTCCTGGAATTGATTGCAACTAATATCCAATTAATTTATGTTCTTAAGCAAATATGACATCCTTATTCTAGATAAAATTTTAAAAACAAACAGCTACTACCAGAAATATTTCTCAAGTTGGAAATGCTGTGTCTAAGAACAGAAAAAAAGAAAAGAAATTACAGTAATTTTTGACACACTGAAAAGACTTCCTGTTAGTCACAAATAATCATTCTTTTATTTTGAATGATCATTATTAAATCAAAATTAAACAAACAGTACCTGATGGGTAGGAACATCTAAAAATGATACCCACTGGTTATGAATTGAATGTTTGTCCTCACCCCAAATTCATGTTGTAGCCCAAACACCCAATGTGGCTATATTTAGAGATGGGGCCTCTAAGAAAGTATTTAGGTTAAATCAGTTCATTCGCTAAGATTAGTGTCATGTTAAGAAGAGACACAAGACAGCTCATGTGAGCACACATCAAGTAGGCAGCTACCTACAAGCCAAGAAGAGGGCCCTCTCTAGAAACAGAATTTGCTGGCACCTTCATCTTGGACTTCCCAGCCTCCATAACTGTGAAAAAATAAATTTCTATTGTTTAAGCCACCCAGTCTGTGTTTTTTTAATAGCAGCCCAAGAGGACTCATTTTATGACTTCTATCACATTCTATGACTTCTCATATAACTCATTCGGTAGCATCTTCCCATATACTCTTTTTTTAAACAGGAGGCCAAGACGGTTAGTGTCCTCTTGGGAAAGAATTGGAGAAGCATATCTTAAAAAAGGGAGCTGATAGTCTTACAACCTGGGCCTGGACTAGAGTGAGGCCACAAAAACAAAAATGACAAACATAAAAGCTCCCATGTTTATTTTTCATTTAGTTAATTAAGGTTTATTTAGCACTGCGATGTGTTAGACATGGTTTAGATAAAAATATAAGTTATTGAAACAACACATCAAAACCCTAACCAACAAGAATGTCACAGTAAATGAACAAAAAGCTACTATATGAATATATAAAGAATGTGCTAAAGGAGCAATGAGGCATGATCAACTAACTTTGTTAGTGTGGATTTTGATGAACATTTTGCATAAGAGATAGTGGAGGTGCTGAGTCCTTTAAGACATTTGCCAGAATAAACAGAGAGGAAAGAGAATTATGAGCATTGGCCATAGTGTTTACAGCAATGTCATGATGAGAGAGGAAATATCATTAAGAGAACCATTAAAATAACTCTTCTATAGAATTATGCAGATAATCCACTGAGGCGGATCTCCTCATCCTCTGTGATATTAAGGACCATAGTTTTATCTGTATCTTTTAAGAAGGAATTTTTAAGTGGGTTAAGCAGTTTTGTAGTAACAGGGATGAAGAGAATAGTCTTTGCATGAGAATTTCTAAAATAAACTAGCAACCCATTATAAAGTCCCAAATAACACTTCCGAGAAGCCTATTCACTAAGCTAATATCAGACATCCATATCCATCCACTGATACCCAGTGTTAATTTGTTGCAAGTTAACTTACAGATTGCCCTTGACAAATGATTCCTCTTTTGTATGCCAAACACATACTTATACACATATATCCACACATAGAGAATGAAGAGAAAAGAGACCCATATTTAGAGCACTGTTTTTTTTCTTTTTTTACTAATGTCATCAGGTCTAAGATGGTTTAGTGTAAAATCTCAGCGTGAAATCTTCCTTTTCCTCATGATATCTAAGTGGGGTTTTCATAGCTCAGGTACTCAGAAACACTTAAATTGAGAGGGCCCTTTGACTCAAAGTTTAGAGTTTTCAACTTTATGGAGAAGGACCCTTTTCCCTGATAAGCCTAATCACCCAATGTGGCATATTAACATGTTGAATAATCAGTTTTGCCTGTTTGTTTCAGTAGGGTTTACCTAGAGAATTCCAACTATATTATTTCTTTACATATGAAAAATGGTCCTCTAAGCTTTTTTCTGTTGGTCCCATATAAATTAGCACCAAAGCAGTCTGGTTAATCTCCACACTGCATCTATTTGTCTTCAATTATGGATGGTAACAGTATAAAAAATTTAAAAAAAATTTTTGATGAATTATTTTCAAGTACACTGAATAAAGGATAGTATAAAACTCATTTTCTTAGATTTTATAATAAATGGAGCCTTCCTAGTAAATGATCTCTATCCTCACACTGTTAAAGTCACATTAGTTCAGTTGAATGAAGGTCCCTGAGGCAAAAACAATAAATGGCCACTTTCTCATTCAACTACATGAAGTTGACCTTCAATAAAATGTGATACCTGAGATTGCTAGTTATTTCTGATGAAACTAAAAAATAGTGGCAATTTTTTCCCTTAAGATGCATACAAGGCTGGGCACGGTGGCTCACGCCTGTAATCCTAGCATTCAGGGAGGCCGAGGCTTGCGGATTGCTCAAGGTCAGGAGTTCAAAACCAGCCTGAGCAAGAGCGAGACCCCATCTCTACTAAAAATACAAAGAAATTAATTGGCCAACTAAATATATATATAGAAAAAATTAGCCGGGCATGGTGGCGCATGCCTGTAGTCGTAGCTATTTGGGAGGCTGAGGCAGAAGGATCGCTTAAGCCCAGGAGTTTGAGGTTGCTGTGAGCTAGGCTGACGCCACGGCACTCTAGCCCGGACAACAGAGTGAGACTCTGTCTCAAAAAAAAGAAAAAAAAAGATGCATACATAAGACATGTTTGTGATTTGTCAAAAAAATACAAACAAATAGAATAAAATGTTAATCTACGTAACTGCTGGTAAACTGCTTTGAGGAAGAATCACCAAATATTCAATTTATTTATTCATTATATTCTTTTTTTTTCAGGAGAATCATAATTTATTTTTATGTATCCTTTTTAGAACACAGGATTAACATTTCAATTTTACTTGAGCACAGAAGATTTGTATATATATCATACAACAATTAATCATTACTTTAACTTTGTCTTTTTTAAGCTTATTTGTCCAGGATTCTTGGTTGCGCTAATAACTGGCTTAATTATCAGGCTACTGCAAGCAAAAAACAAAAGGGTATTTAGTGAAAAGATGTGGGGAGTTCAGAGAATCCACCGGAAGGTTACAGAACCAGTTTGGGAAGTGAACAAAAACAAAGGCAGCTCTGGAGTCCTAGGAAACAAAACACGTAAGCAGAACGGTCTCCTGGTAGGAACAGGTGGCTGGCATGAGAAGCATGGTGTCTGGGAATAACGTACTCCAACCATTTTTCAGTCATCATTCGTGATATTCTTGATGCATTAAAAATTGTACTTAATTTAAGGAGAATTAAATTCTTGTGAAATTTAAATACTCAATTATTCCATAAATTGAAACAACCTTTTACCCTTGACATTGTACATACAACATATCAATTTACCTCTAAATAACTAATTGGTGTGTGTTTGGGTGTATACACTTATGTGTTTTATCCTAAATTTTATTAATCCACTATGAAAGGTGTTTCATCTTAACCAGTATTCACATTGTGTGTCATTTTCTCTTGACATGCTTGAAAATAATGAATTTCCTTCTATTTTTCTCTGTAGTCTTCTTTGTCTGTCAGCTAATAAACAACCAATAACAGAATTGGATTAAAACACTGTGAGTCACTGCAAATAAAGATAATTTCTTATAAATGCTTGGCAAACAGAGAGAGAACATTAGGCTGATTGGACTACATTCAATATGAAATAGAGTTCTAAATCGTTTGAATTGAGGTTCTACTGCCAGAAATCCTGATGGAGCTCTTACTGCATCAGTGTCTCCAGTGATAATAACTATTTACTGCAAAGCACTATACAAAAAAGTCTCAATCACACAGTATCTTGCATCATGTCTTACATAGGAGATACTCATACATATCTATCATATAAATTATTATTATTTAGAGACAAGCATGACTCATTAAATACTTTCCCCATGAACTATAGTATCTAATACCTAATAGTACAACAAGAGACAGAGCTTTAGCATGTTCTATAATCTGAGTGCCAACTTTTATCTATATATTACAACTTGTCTTTCTATACACAGCTGGGCTCCTATGAACTAAAGTTGGACATTAGTTAACTAGATTATTAATGTCTTTATATCACATTCTAATAGCACAGTCACCTTCTCTACTTAATAAAGTACTTGAACTGTATAAACAACCGTACTGTTTGCATAACTAACCCAGCAGGAACTAAAGCCAAAGCTCTAAGCTTGCGATTATCTCGTTATATCTGTAAATATGGAAATGAATAAATTTAAGGAAAGACCAGGTACACTGTGAGCTTGTGCTTTATTTCTTTCCAGAGTGTAATACAAATGGAATTTGATGAGCAAGACAGAAAAGTTAGGTGTACTTCCACCTTCTTTGTAAGATTCTCATTCTTGTGTTTCACTTGTTTGATATTGAGTAGAATACTCCACGTAACTTACTGCCTCATCTCACTCATTTGTCCTCTGCCTACACAGGACAAAAATCAGAATGGAGGATACATGACCTTGAACCATCCCATCTTATTTGCTTAGCTTAATATTTCATCGTCCCCACCAGTCTGCACAATGAAGTCAAGTTCCACTCCTGTTCCCATCCTGCTTCCAAACCCTACTCATGATCCTTTGGCTGGTGGAACTCAGAGACACAGCCCTAACTTTCCCTTCAGCTTATTTATTTTTAATTTCCAAGTCTAGCTAGTATTCTGTCAGTAGAAGTGAGAACTTGTGTCAGGAAACACAAAAAGAAACAATAATAAGAATCATGATCAAATAGTTAAACAATTATTCTCTGTTCATTAAAAATGGCACAGTTTGCTGTCATTAAAATTGTGTAGTAGGTTAATAAAAATTCACATAGAAAGATGATTTTTAAAAACATAATGTTGAAAAATAGATTGAAACGTGATTTCATTTTGGTGAAAAATGTGCCAAATGAGTGTAATGTGAAAAGTTTGGAAAATTATATAGTGCTCTCAGTTGATTATCTCTAAGCAGTAGGATTAGGGCTCATTTCTCTTTTACAATGATCACTTTTTGTTTCTTATTTTTAGTGAATAGTTACTATTGTTTTCATTTATTTTATAAGAAGACTAACTGAGATAAATTCATTGTTCTTAATATTTTTTTAAGCAAAATCATGTCCATACAGCCAAAGGTGAAACTCGGAAGACTTAGAGTTTTTGGATTAATTTTGGAAAAAAATGCAAAAACATCTTACTTCACACAATGAACATCTGCTCCACACTGGCTCAAGTAATTAGAAGTACATTTCCAATAATTAGGTTTAATTCTAGTCAGGCTTTGGATTACCCATGTTGGATGCATGAATAATCAGGATTTCATTATATATAATATGTAACATTATATATGCAATTACATATGGTATCTAATAAATTTATGCTAGAAATCATATATTATTTATATATACTATATATACCAACATTTTCAACAAATATTGGCATTTAAATCTTATAAAAATAATACTGTTGGTCAGAAAATCAATTAGCTTATTTTCTTATTTATAATTTTAAACATTCCTGCCAGTCCTATGTAAAAGTAAGCAAACATTCTTAGTTCATTGATTTCACTCAAAGTGAAACAACCACTATTTTCTCATGGCTTAGAGGAATAAGGTAACTCATGGGAAATTCCATTTAATTAGCTACTAAATAGATCTTACTCTGAATTTGAAAAAGTACTGATTTTGAATTAGACCCTAGGGAATTAAGTAGTGACTAATTAAGTACATTTTACTGTACTCTACTCAAATTACCAGGATTGATGCATTCTAAGTCAGTGCACTAAGTAAACACCAACACTTCTCCTCAACAGATCTCCACTGCAAATAACTCTCTAATAGGTATTCTGTAAAATCATAGCCAGCCCTCAACAACAAGAGGAAATGACTTCCCTAGCAATGGCCCCTAACAAGATTTCTACACTGCTTACAAAATTGAATTGATTGCCATTTTTGGCCTCAACTATTCAGTGAACAAAAGAGAATAAGAGAAATAAGATAAGAAAGAAATATTTTCCCCATTAATATTTCTAATATATAGTTATGACTCAATGTCAGTAGCAATATGAATGTTAAAAGGTGCTTCTGATAAGAGCTCAGAAGGAAATAAGCAAATGTCATCGGCAACTGGAAAGATAATCTTTGTTATATAGTCAGAGAAAACATGGCTTAATTATGTCCAATAGCTGTGTAGGGAGCAGGACTTGTAACTGATGAACTTAGACAATTTAGCTGAGGAGAATTCAGAGCAACTGAGAGTATTGAAGGTGTGGCCTGGTTTCTTCGTCTGTGTTATAGTAAAATGCAAGAAAAACAAGATAAATTAAGAAATAAAATTTTAAGGAAAAATTAATCAGCATTTGATAATTTGGGAAATTCTTAACCAGATTGCAAAAGACACCAAAATTAAACTCACTGTTAAGAAAATGTGCTCTGGAAAGAAGGCAAAACGTGTGGCTAGAGATAAATAAACATTTACTGAAGAGGTTAGGAATGTGGTTTATAGATCCACTCAACCATCTCAGCAGAAGCTGGGAAAAGAGAGAGGATAATCAAAGAAATATCTGTGGAGTGCCCTCTGGTCTAATTGTGTGAATCCCCATGACATATGCAGGAGACCCACAAGGTTTTTGAAAAGATTGTATCAGCACAAAAACTGCCAGCTGGACTGACAAGGACAGAGAGAGGACAAAATGAAGAAAGAAATGTATCAGACTTCCAAAATTTTACAGGAAGGAAACAGACTGATATTGCTACTTGGCTGCACATATGTTCTATCCTTCAAGAAAAGGAAGAATGACCCAGATGAGTGAGCCGCAGGCACAGAGAGAGATCTACAGAGCCGTGGGTGCGAAGGCCTATAGAGCTACAGCAGTAAGGCAGAGGCTGGAGGCATGGGCACAGAGGCAGAGGCCTACCAAACCATCAAAAGTTCAGAGGCGAAGGTTTACTGAACCGCTTCTGGACAGAAGCTATAGAGCTATCTCAAGTACAGAGGCCTATGGAGCTGCCATGGGCCTAGACAATGAAATCATGGGCCTAGAAGGCAGTCCCCCAAGCCACAGGGGATTATATCTAGGCCTTGAAATCTAATTGAATTAGGCCTGCCGTGTTTTGAACTTGCCTAGGACTGGTGATCCTTTTATTCCTTCTATTTTTCTCCCTTTTAAAATGGAAATATTTGAAACTATTATAATATTCCTATCCCATCATTGTATCTTCAAAGAAGATAACTTATTTTTCAGTTTCACAGATCCACAGATGAAGAGGAATTTTGTCCCAGAGGAGAATGTACCCAGTATCTCACCCATACCTGATTTCAATGGTGACATTTGGGATTTTTGAGCTGATAATATTTAAATGAGATTTTGGACACACAGTTTGGCACTTTAATAGGCTGAAATTTTGGGAGATGCCAGAAAGGGGTGAGTGCATTTTGTTCATGGGACAGATGTAAATTTTTAGGGCTCCGAGGGTAGACTGTAGTGGACTCAGTGGTGGCCTCCAAAAGATATCTCCACATCTTTATCTCCAGAACCTGTGAGTGGTTTTTCATTTGGAAAAAGAGTCTTTGAAGATGTAATTAAATCAAGGATCTTAAGATGAGAAGATCATTCTCCATGATCTGGGAGAGCCTTAAATTCAATGGCAAGTGTGCTTATAAAGTGATGCACAGAGGAGAGACACAGAGGAGGAAGCAATAAGACACGGAGACAGAGATTAGAGAGATATGACCACAAGCCAAAAACACCCTGAAGCCACAAAGTCCAAAAAACAAGGAATGGATTCACCCCTACAGGCTTCATAGGAAATGCAGCTTTGGCAACACCTGATTCCAGACTCTGGCATCCAGAACTGTATTTATAACAATAAATATCTATTTGAAGCCACTGAGGTTTTGGTAATTTTTTATAGCAGCCCTAGAAAACCAACACAGTTATTGTGTTCCTTGACTGGAGGCTGGGAGAGAGCAAGCACCATCTCCTTGGCCATGTGCTCCTACCCTACCGTGAGCTTCTATCATGCTGAGTTGGGGGCTGGGGGAGGTGAGCAGACTGTGGCAAAAGCATTACACTCTCTTATCCTTCTTACGGAGATTTGAGATTTGTAGATTTTCTTGAGGAAATGTTTCTTTATTTGCTGTATGCCTTTAGGACAATTTACAGATACGTTAAATGGCTTTTTTTCTCATAATTTTCACCAGTTATGGTTGTTTTATTGAGAAGCTAGTTCATAGAGCTCCTCACCAGGTGTTTCAGAGATGGATCTTCCCAAGTTTGGTTTTTATCATAGCCTAACTCAGACTAAACCAACACAAATATGTAAAATAAAGAAATTCAGTTAAAATAATCACGTCTTTGCAGCATATGATAACAAAGATATTAGATATGTTTGAAAAAACTAAATGCCATCCTAGTCTATTTAGTTGAAAATATATAGTTCTCCCTTACAAACCCATCTAGCAAGAAGATAAAAATGCAATGTACTTAAAATGAAGCAATCTTCAGTAGCCTTACCAAGTTTTTCCCTCCAATGTTATATTCACAAATGAGATCTTCTTTTCCAAATATTCTTATAAGCAAAAGCCGTCTTATTATTTCAGTAGATGCAAAACTGCTTTTCAGAAAGGAGAAAAAAAAAAACTAGCTCTGCCTTTTTATAGTCCTTGTAAGCATGTAAGTTGGATAATACTCCATCAGTGCTAAAATATGTCAGGCTTTGAAATTTTTACAACCTCAACTCAAAAGATAAAAAGTCTACATTTCCATCTGCTTGATTTTATCTAAATAATGCACATGTCTTTTCAATCAGCCACCCAGACCTCTTGTACTTTAGATACTCTCAGGAATGTTAATATTTTATTGTCTTTTTCCAGGTCCTGCACAGAGTACTACAGAAATGATTGATATTCCAGAGAACTATACTAAGAGATATGTTAACTATTCATTCACCCAGTTTCTTAAACCAGAATTCTCCTCTCAAATCAATTCAGATCTTCAAAAATTACAAACATAAAATATATTTTACTCACAAATATATTAGATTCTCTAATATTATGTTTTCTCTGCTTTTACTAGCAGCAACGGTTAAAAACAAGCTGCAATAAATTTCTTTGCATTTTTGGTAATATCCATTAGAAGAAATTATACGAAATGTCTCCTTTCCATTGCTATAACAACTTCATTTTTATGACAGTTTTAGTAGATTCCCCCAAAATAGGTAGTTCATCAGTTATCTTAATCACACTTTTTAATATTTACTTACATCATAGAGCTGTTAAAATTTATTAATAGTTGAAAATCATTTTGAATTTGAAGAGTGTCAAAACAAGTTAATCATTATTAATTTATGTGGAGAAATGCAAGACACTATGAAAGAAAACTGAACTCTTTCCAAGACCAGGTGCATTTGAAAAATGTTAATGCATACGTGTGATAAAGGCTACATTATTCTAATAAAAGAATTATACTGCTTCTTCCAGTAAAATAATTTGTTACTAAAAAAATACAAATTAGAGCAACTAGTAGGTATTTATTTGTTCAATACAAAACTCAATGTACAAAGTTTGGGCATTCTTATGTTTTGGGGGCTTACAGAAAGGAACAGTTTACACAAAATAATAAATAGTCATTAAATTATCTGGCTTTTTTAGAAGAAGCATAAAAGCTACTACTAATTATAAATAATAATAGAAATTCCAAGACCAATCTATACTAGTTTGGGAGTAATAAAGGTAAGACATTTCATCTCCCAAATAGTTTTTCTGTTTTGTTTTGTTTTCATTAATGATCTGTGAAAATTTACCTCTTATTTCCTTGGTATGTGATATTATTAAAATGTAAAAGTTTCTGAGAGATGAAAAAGTTTCGGCCTCGTATCTCATTTGCATCACCCTATAAAATTTAGCTGATATGCAAGGATAATCTGAACTGGATGGAAGCCTGGGCCACTTCCGCTATTTAAGGGATCCCAATAAGCTAAAAAACATGATATAAAAAACATGATTAAATTTATGATATATTTTAAATATTTATAAATAAAAAATTACCCCTTTAAGCACATATACACCCACAAATGCAATGTTCTTGTGCCTACTATCATTTGGAAAGAATTGATAGTCTAAATTTGAGCACCTTATAGAGCTGAGGCTTGAACTAAATGACTCTCCAAGTCCATCTGTGAGAGACCTTCGTGGGCTGAGTAAGGCGAACATGGAATGTATTAGGTCTCTGGGTTACAAAAACAAACACACAAAATGAATTAAAAATTTTGAAGTTGGACATAGGAAAACAAATCTTAATCTATTTTACAGATTTGAACATTGGCAAGAGAAGTATTTTATTATTACTCTTCAGTATGTCTTGTTTTTAATCTTCATGAACAAATCATAAAAAAGAATATTTATTAAAGTTTACATACTTATCTGGATCTTGCTACCTTTTTTCCTATGAAAAATCACTGCCATAAATTTATAAGACATTCCATACAGAGAAATAATGCAGACTTAAGTGTATACAAAATAATTGGAACATTGTATTAATCTGACTACTTTATGAATGGCATAGTGTTGAAGATCAAAAAAATGTCTACAAGAACCAAGAGGGAAGAAAGAAGGACAAAGCACATTTATGACACAATCCACATGGAATAACTAATTGCTGGCTTCAGTTTTTAGATGTGAAAGTTTACTGCCTTCAAGGCGTTGTCTGTTTTGAAAAGTCTTCCCGATCAAGCACATTTTTTAAGAGTTTTTAACCAATAATTATTCACAATTATACATACATATATATGTTTGTGTATGTGTTTATATATAATATATGAATATATGTAAACCAGTTATAAAATTAGAAAATAATTTTCAGTTAATTTTTATATATAATTTATACTTTCAAATTATACTTATGTAATAATTATCCATACAGAAGCTGTACTATAGCATATGCATATGCAGGCTTAATTCATGGGGATCAAGTTGCCAAGGCCAGTTATACATTCAAAGAAAAAATTTAATTGAATAAAATGATACGTTAGGCAAATTATTCCGTTTTGTGCTAAATTTGGAGGTTTTTCAGAATTAATATTCTTTTTCTATGTAATAAATTCTAATAGTACTCTAGCTTACAAACACAAGGAAGAATTAAGTAAATAAGAAGTTATTCCATGTTTTTATTTTGATATAATCTCTTTTTTTATAAAATTTGATTTATGGTTTCTCAAAAGCAACAAAATAAAAAAATAAATTTTTTTGAATCAAAAATTTGAGACAAAATTCATTCTTGCACCCTAGAATTCAATTCTGAAACTGATGTTTTAGATAAATGTTGAAGAGCTTTGAGCTCATGGCTAATGACTGAGAATGTTATAGAAATGGTAATATAGAAAAAATTTAAGTGTATCATACATTATCAATATTGTTTTCATACATGCCTATATACGTATATTTTCTTTATTCTTAAATAACTAAAGTTCAAGATTCTTTTTTTCCTTTACTAATCAAAAATTCTCAAACATGTGCTTTTTAAAATCCCTATTATAACCAAGCACTGATAAATAAATAATCGACAAATGTATCTGGATGTTAACAAGCATTTGCTCAAAACTTGAGTCAGTCTTATAATTATCAAGGAAAAAGTGAAAGTTTTATTTATGGGGAAAAAAAGGCAGTTATCAGGCATAAATGTATTGCATTAGATGTAGATCATTAGAAAATACTACTGTGCTATATCCATATGTACAGAGACGTCATTTTGTTAAACTCACCTGAAGTCTTAGCTAATTGTTTACTTACAGACTATGCCTTTAGATTGGTTTTGAATTAATTCCAATATGTTTTCTGAGCAATATAAATGGATCTGAAATAATACTTTAATTGTTTTTAGTAAGAGTTATTATCATTGTCTCAGGAACTGAATGGATATTAAATAGAGGCTGATTGGTGTAAGTTTCACCTATGCATTCATTACATAGTTCTAATAAATTGTAACAATAAAAGTTAGCGAGAGAAAGAAGAGACATATAACTTGAGGGGAAATCATACAACTAGGACTTTTATTTTTAATATACAAATTGTCATCAGCTGTATCTCCCTATCTGAACACAAATATTACCACACTTAGAAATATGATTAAGAGGGTAAGTAATTCAATTTGCCAATCTTTCTTGAGTGTCTACTTACCTGTGCAGCAATATTTTGGGGGTGGTAGTACAAAATAAATGAAATAACATCTCCAGAAAAAAGACCCACACTATGCGGCAGTGATGGTTACTATGGAAAGAACCATAAAAGATGTTACACATTTCCCCTTCTTCTCAGTCATAATTGTTACTGTGGATCAACAGGTCAAAGTATATGAAATGAAAAGGTCTTCTAGTTGTTTAAAAAAAATCATCAGGATCATTTTATTGGTCTATGTCATGACAGTCTTCTGTACATGCACCAACTTGTCACCAATTGCTTTCCCGTTATCATGCATTAGACAATAAGCTCCTAGAAGTTAGAGATGTTCTCAGTACATAGTACAGTGGTCCATGTGTACATGGTAAGTTCTCAGCAAATATCCCCTAGAAGAAACATCCACTCAAAGAAAACTGCATACAGGGTCAGGGAAAGTGGGGAAGACTTCCTGATTATAGTTTACACTGCATGTAACTCATTCTAAGAAATGCTAATGACAGTATCTGTCCTTGCTGATGAGCAAAACCTATTTCTTGTAGTAAAATTTAAATTTGCTTGTTGCAATAGATATAGAGATAGTAGAGCACTAAATAATTTTATCAATTAGAATAAGCAAGTTGTTATACTTTTGGTTTAAATAGCATTCAACAAGAGGGACAATTTATGTCTGATTATTAAATTTGTAATTATTGTGAGGTATACTAAAGCCCAATGATGGATTTTTACTTATTATATTCCCTTTTTATTAATATTTACCTATTACCTAATAAACTAAGACATATGACATTAAAAATATCTTCATATTGACATGAAAATTCTGATGAGGATATATCTGGTTACCTAATTTGAATTATGTATTTTAAAGTTTTCATAAGCAGAAACTTTATCTCAGAGCAAGTGCATTCTCTCTCAATTAAATACAGTGGTGTTATAACTTAATTAGAAGTAAAATTCTAAAGACAAAATAATCCAATATTTGTGTTTTGCAAAGAAATTCTTTTTTTGGCAATGCTTACATAATGTCTTTCAAACTTAATTTTGCATTTATAGTTGTGTATAGTAATGTTTACGTGCATAAAGATTTGAGAACCATGGAACTACTGGAGTAAAGGGGAAAAAAGTGAAAACCTCTAAGCAGGTACAAGAGTTTTCAAACCATCTTACCTTTAACATAAATCTATAGTGGATAATGGAAGGGGAATATGTAAATGATTAGATAGGGTTCCTGTGCGCTGACTTTAACGTCCAACCTCTATGTATAGCAGGCAGGTGCCACAGCTTTAAAAACTCTCAGATTTCTAGAGTAAGTAGGGGATGGGCCCAGAATTCTAAAAGTCTGGGCTTTCTTAAGTGATTTATTCTATTATTATGTCTTAAAATTATTCTTCTGCCATCTTAGTGAATGTTAATACATTTTTTGGAGATGTGCACTCTTTGCTGTTCCTTGAACACATCAGGTGTTCTCCACCTCATGAACTCTGTTTCCTCCTCCTCTTAAAATGTCCTTACCCATTAATTCACATGGTTCAGTTTTTATTCTTTAGCTCAAATATTATTATCGGAGACATCTGCTAATATCAGCCCATGTATAATAGCTCTCCCCTAGCACTACCTAACACATTCCTGATTTTATTTTCTCATAGCACTTATCACTAATCTGACATTTTCTTCTTTTTTTATAGTTTTTTTAATCCATACCATAATTTATGCTCCATGAATTCACAATCAGCTGCTTGTTTGCGTTCATTCTCAGACATTAGAAGAGTGCTAGGAAAATAGATTTTCTTTAAATAATTATAGAATGAATGAATAAATGGATTAATTAAAATTTTAATATAGATAAAATAAGACAGAGTAATGTAGTCAGTAGTGAGTGTATGTGTTAGGAACTGTACTCTCATCCATTCTCATCTGTGTTTGTGTGCGCATATGCGATCCTTGTTTCACACCTCATTTCATAGCCTGAAAACATTTGACTTATCCCTCAAATTCTAAGATATTAGTCCATTTAGAATCAAAGAACCATACCATCACTATATAAAGAGGAAAATAGAGAAAAATCAATGAATCTAAACAAAACATTATTTGGAAAGATTAATAAAACTGATAAGCCTCTAACCAGGCTAGTAAAGAAAAAAAGACAGAAAATACACAAATTATCAATATCAGACATGAAAGAGAAGTCATGACTACTGAATTCATAGACATCAAAAACGTAATAAAGAAATACTACAAATAGCTCTATAACCACATATTTGATAACTCAGATGACAGGGACCAAATTTTTGGAAAATATAAACTAATTTGTATTTACATAAATTTATATAAATTCAACTAACAGTTATAACATTTTACGAAATCCATATGTTATATGGAACTCAGTGCAGTCTACCAGTGTGGGAGGAATCAATCTTGTTACAAATTGGATCTAACCTTCAAGTTTCTGTTAGTTTTACAGACATGAAAGTGACAGAAATCGGAAGCAGAAACCATTTCCAGAAGTATACTAATGCCTAAAATAATTTCTCATAGAGACCAGCCTAAGTGACTTGAATTTTACCCTTAGAGATATATTTTGTGAGTATGTTAAACATTTGCATTTCCAGAAAATACAACTATGCTGTAATTGGTACTTGGAGAAATAACACATTAGCCATTAGAAGTCAGTAACGCTACGGTGTAGATTAGATTATCTGATTGTTAAAGAGGAATGAGACAAAGAAGGGACAAATTTGCACAAAGACGCATGAGTAGAATAACACAATAGCATAAATATGTATAGTCATTCAAGTTAAATTCTCCCAATGGACAGTATTGCCTCCATTCTCCCATGTTAGGCCCCCGTAAACATCTCATTCTGTAGTTCCTAACACTTCTCAAATGTACCATTCTCTTCAGTTCACAGAACGGTTTAGAAATCCTTTAAAGAAGTGTGCCACTCACACCACCTTGTATTTGCATATCATGTCCTGAAATAGCCTTTTTCCACTTCTTTATCAAACCAAATATAACCCATTCTGGTATCTCTTAAAGCTTTCTAGGTTAATTTCCCCTTCAGTATATATTAATAGCATCCTGTGATTGCTTCTAGCACCCTGTTTATCATGTGGAATACAAATTAACTAATAGTAAATTATCTATTGGACTGAGAACCCTTGTGTTTAGGGACTATCTTTTGTTTTATTTTCATCTTAAGTCCTGACCACCTAGCAAAGGATTTGAATAAAGAAGGAGTTCATAAATGTTTTTTGAAGAAAGAATGATCCCTTGAAAGGATGTGAGCTTTAGGACAAGAAGATGTGGAAATTTGCTAATTCGGGGGACAGTTTGCAGTTGAAAGGACAATTATGTCCATTATTAGAGCCTGCTGACAACCAGTGAGATTAGTTTATACCACAAATAAAGGCACACAGCTTCATAAACGATACAACTCTAACTCTGAATTTAATACTGACTAGAATGCTGAAAAAGTGAACAGAAGAGAAAAAGATCGGAAGAGATAGTACAGCTACCATTACCTAGAGCCATAAAGACTTTCAGAAGAGGCAAAGTAGTTCAGGGGAAATTTGAAGAGCTAAGACAGAGTCTTCATTCTTCATCGAGGTAAAGGCAGGATCCAAGTGTTTTGTGACATCTACAAGGCAGTAATTCATTCAGTACACAGCCAGAAATGAGGAATTAAAGGTTAGGAAGAAAAAAAAATAGTATTTATTTATTTATTTTTAATTGACAAATGATAATTGTGTATCAAGAGATAAATGGATAAAGAAAATGGGATACATATACACAATGGAATACTATGCAGACTTAAAAACTTGGAGTACATTAGAAATAGTATCTTTATACACATCTTAGAAGCACATTCTGGAGACTAAGGATCTCATAAGTCTTGGTATAACTTTGATATTCGAAGTGAGGTGACACGAGACCCGAAGAATGGGCCCCACTTGTACTCGCCATCAAACTGGCATTGACTGATTAACACTATGGTGCTCAAATGGTGGGAGCGATCACTAGGGAATTGGGGGGTGGTGCGTAAACCCACGTCTGAGCGATGTGGTGGGTACTGTGGAGGGGTGGGATATGCTTGAAAAGTAGTTGGGGCCGGGCGCGGTGGCTCACGCCTGTAATCCTAGCACTCTGGGAGGCCGAGGCGGGCGGATTGCTCAAGGTCAGGAGTTTGAAACCAGCCTGAGCAAGAGCGAGACCCCATCTCTACTAATAATAGAAAGAAATTAATTGG
>CAUYRT010024358.1:0-21544 GCA_963574885.1 Lepilemur ruficaudatus | reverse complement strand
TATATAGAAAAAATGAGCCGGGCATGGTGGTGCATGTCTGTAGTCCCAGCTACTTGGGAGGCTGAGGCAGAAGGATTGCTTGAGCCCAGGAGTTTGAGGTTGCTGTGAGCTAAGCTGACGCCACGGCACTCATTCTAGCCCAGGCAACAGAGTGAGACTCTGTCTCAAAAAAAAAAAAAAAAACAAACAAACAAACAAAAAACACAATGATATACCAACTCTCACCCACCAGGATGACTACCATCAAAAAAACAGAAAATAACAATTGTTGGTGAGGATCCAGAGAAACTAAACTGTGTGTATTACTAGTAGGAATTTAAAATGGTGCGGCTGCTATCGAACACAATATGGTGGTTCATCAAAAAATTAGAAGTAGAACTACTATATGATCCTGCCATCTCACTTTTTTGAGATATCCAAAAGAATTGAAAGCAGGATCTGAAAGATGTATCTACACACCTATATGTTCATTGTAGCATTATTCCCAATAGTCAAGAGATGGAAGCAACTCAAGAGCCCATCAATGGATGAATGGATAAACAAGATGTGATATACACATACAATGGAGTATTATTCAGCCTCAAAAATGAAGGAAATCCCATCACATGTTACAACATGGATGAATAATCTTGAGGGCATTATGCTAAGTGAAATAAGACAGTCTCAAAATGACAAATACTGTACGATTCCACTTATATGAGGTATCTAAAGTAGTCAAATTCATAGAAACAGAAAGTAGAATGGTGGTTGCCAGGGGCTATAAGGAGGGAGAAATGGGAAGTAGTTTAATGGGTACAAAGTTTCGGTTTTGAAATACGAAAAAATTCTAGAGGCTTTTGCACAACACTAATACATGTAATACTTCTCGAACTGTATATTTAAAAATGGTTAAGACTGTACATTTCATGTTATGTGTTTTTTTCCCCCACAACTAAATTTTTTTTTCCTTGAGACAGGGTCTCACTACGCTGTTCAGGCTGGCCTCAAACTCCTGGGTTCCAGCAATCCTCCCACCTTAGCCTCCCAAGTAGCTGGGACTACAGGTGTGTACCACCATGCCTGGCTCAAAAAAAAATTTTAATTAAAAAAAAGTTAACACATTTTGACAACAACTAAGACTAAAATTGGACCCCAGTATCATTTAAGCCATTCCTGCCAAAGAAAAACTCAGTTGCTAAACACTTTAAACATGGACCCTGGACCAAATCCCTCCCACTATACTGGTGTGCTTCTAACTCACCTTCGCTTCGGTGCCCTAATGAAGAGCTCACAGAGTAGTCTGCCCTGCTCATCCTTATAGTCTCGGATGGTGTTATAGAGTTCATGGCACACAGCAATCTACATATAGGAAAATGAAAAAAAATCACCAAAAAAGTAAACAGAACACCAGTCCAAGCATAAAGGGATTATCTACTATATCTACTATTCTTTTTTTTTTTTTCTGGACCAACCAAATATTTATTAAAAGTTAATTTTGTGTAAGAACTAAGATTTGCAGAAAAAGCCAAAGATTTTTATTTTGAATTAGGCTTACTACAGAAACCTCAAAAGTAATATTGTGAATAATAAATTACAACGGGGAATGTTGTGTACTTGAAATAACAAAGGTTTCGGGTCAGGGTTTCTGCAGTTTCCCTAAGCTGTAAAATGAGAAGGCTGCTCCAGAGGATCTTCTAAGGTACCCTCCAGGCTTACCCACCTCTAACTCGGAAGGAAGCAATTTAAACTATTGTTCGGTTTAAGGTTAACTCTACGTAAGTGCCATACAGCATCATGAATTGAATTGAAATTTATATCTACTATTCTTCAATACAAACATACCCATAAAAGGCAAATAGAGAAGAAAAAAGATGAGTTCCCAAATTACCACATAGAAACCCAAGCCTGAAATATGTTGACAGTATCTATCCTTTAAAATAATCTATTAATAATTGATTATATTTTTGGTATCTTTCATCAGATTTATGCTACTGGTGATTTTTTCTTTTAAACTAAATGAGTTCATATTGGTGATAAGTCCTTCAACAGAAGGGCTTCTCACTACACAGAGAATAAAATCTAAACTCCTAATATTGCTTACAAAGGCCCTACATACTCTGGCTGGCTGGAGCGCACCAGTTTCCTTCTTTCTCCTGACCATAACTGTAATCACGACACACCAAACCCATCCCTAATCCAGCCCCTCTGCACTGGTCCCCTCTGCCTGAAACACTCTTCCCAAGGGCTCTGCAGGGTTGGTGTCTTCTCATCAAAGAATCTCCCAGAATATTCAGGCCAAAACAGTCCAAATCACCCAAACTTTTCTTCTTAGCACTTATTATTAGCTAAGAATACTTTGTTATTTATTTGTTCACTTATTTACATATTACTTCCCCCACACTGGAATCTAACCTCCATGTAAAAACTGGACTTATCTCCCACATGGCTATATCCCAACCATGAGAACAGTGCACGTGACAGGCACACAATTATTTAATAAAAAAATATATAACACACTGATATTCTTGATTATTTCAAAATATTAGATTACACTACTACTGTAAGACTTTTGGCTAAATACATACTTTTCATAAAAGAAAGGTTAAGATCAAGCCAGAGAAAAAGTAGAGAGGCCTTGCATTTTAATGCATCTTAACCATTTACCATTAAAGGAAGGGTAGAGGAATCACGGAAAAAGTAAGCAGAAACTGTGTGATCCAAGTTACTCACAGGATCTACAGTTGGAAGATTGGAAAGTCTCCTTCTTTTCCTGCTTGGGCCTGGTGTGGACAAAGAATGGTGCCCGTCATCAAAGTCACCACTGACACTGCTTGAAGGGGAGGTAGCTCTTCTTCTCTTGGAACCCATGGAATCCAACTTCTTCTACAAGAAATAATTAGGCATGTTCCTGTATTTAAATTTAGACTTTGCCACCAAGCCCTCAGCTGATCACTTGCCCCCAAACTTTTGGCTCACTTAGGAAGATATTTTAACTTGTTGTAAAGGAGTTTAACTAGCTATAAGTTGGTTTTTTTTTTTATTTAAGTTCTGTATCTTGTTGCTTTTGCCTTTTCACTTACCAGAATGCTACACTTTCAGCTTTGATGAGACAAATTCAACAAAAATGTACTCATTTGTATATCAACAATTTTGAATGACACAATCACTTCTGGTCCCAAGTTTACTCTAGACTTGAGTTTCCCAACCCACATGTAGTGGTATATCAGTATGCTAGAGGTACTACTGCTCTCTCAGCCCCTGAGGCAATCAGGCAAGCCTGGGTGACAGAGGACCCAAGGTAGTCCCCTCTGGAGTCAGCAGCCTCATTTGTTTTCCCATGTGCGTTATAGTTATGACCATTTTCCAGGAGGGCCATGATGTGGAAAAAAGTAGGAAGCAGTGCCTAAGACAAATGAGTAGTGCAAAAAAGGTAATGGGACAGAGCACAATTAGCCTTTTAGCGTTTTAGACATACCCTAAAATTAACAGCCTGAAAATGAATTTGCACCATTCATTGAAGCAGGATCCACAGACATACTCCTGGAAAACACTTCACACTTGCCATACATAGGCAAAAGTAGCAAAATTGTCCTTTGAAACTCTTCTGTTAAGCTAAACTACCTCATTTTCAGTTATATGTGGTACTCTATTCCCCATAAATTTTGAAATCATGGCTTTAAGTCTCAGTAAATAATCTGGAAGAGCACCTCATAATGTGAGCTTTTAAGTCTAGGTCCTGCATGGTTGTTCAGAAACACACAAATATTTCCTTGGT
This sequence comes from Lepilemur ruficaudatus, assembly GCA_963574885.1. Taxonomy (NCBI): domain Eukaryota; kingdom Metazoa; phylum Chordata; class Mammalia; order Primates; family Lepilemuridae; genus Lepilemur; species Lepilemur ruficaudatus. The sequence continues at coordinate 17,790 of CAUYRT010024358.1, read as the reverse complement.
TTTGGACTGGCTGCTAAGTAACCAATCTTAACACAACTTTACAAATATATGCATTTGACAATAACACAAGAAACGCAACCACTGAAATGATCTGCTACAGACAGAAAGGGTATATACCAAAGAATGTCCTACAACGCTTATGCAATTTACTAATAACAGTACCAAATAGTATATTGTGATTTCAAAAGGATATTTTAAAGCTAAAAGAAAAAACAGATCGCAGTTTCACTCACTGACATTCAATTTCAGGAAACTAAGATACCAGCAGCTGAATGATTAGGAATAGTAGAGCACTGGTTGTCAGTAGTATAGAGAGAAAAGCTGGTGATCTCCAGGAAACAGAAAGCCAGAGCAAAACAAGCAAATAAAAAATCCTGGGAAGAAACAAGAGGAGTCTCCTATCTCTTTCTTCAAACTAAAGTACACATGGTGTTTTAAAACAGAATCTACTACGATGATGATCCTTCCTTTAGGTTTTGGTTTATTATACAGGACATTAGTTTGAAATTGGCTAAAAGTAGCTAAAAGCTTCAAAATGCTTAGGCCAAAACTTAGCTAAGTTTTGTTGATTTTTGTTCATTATATAAAAGGCTGATAAACTTGCTTCAATTCATTACGATAAAAAAATTAGGAAACCTTGGTAAACAATCTATGACAAGGACACAATTGAATTTGATGAACATAAAGAGGGAATATTTATGGAAAGGATAACAAAAATTTAAGAAAGGTGGAAGGGAAAAGGCAAGGAAGGACAGAAAAGGGAAAGGGTGCAGATGATCAGTAATTTACCAGCTTTACCAGAGCACAACCAGCGCCTCGAAAAGCCAGTCTCCTCATTATGTCTGAAGGCCAAGTGAAGCCAGTGGGAGAAGGCAGGGCTATAGAAGTGCTGATTCAGTGTTAGTATATTCAAAACTGAAAGAGAAGAACAGGGCAGAGAAAGAGGAAATAGAAAAGAAGAGTCAGAAGGAGTAAAAATGAGTACGAATAGATAGAAAACATTCAAAAGAACTGCTAAAGAAAGGTAAGAGAACTGGAGAAAATAGGCATATCAGTTCTCTGGTACCTATCAAACAAACTGCTTGCAAAGGCTCAGGCACTAACAGTACTGGGCATTTCTTTCATTTTAAAACCAAATCCTTTCATATGCTTAAAGATGTTTCACTAAGGTTCCCCTTTACTCACACGGAATGACTGTCAATTCCAGGGATGAAGCATGCCTGCCCAACTGTCCCCTAGTCAGTAAGAGTAGAGTTCAATCACAGAGCTGGAATAGAGTAAACACATGTGGGAGGCTACATGTGACAGCAAGTGTTGGCAAGTTGGAACAAACTGAGAATGGCTCATGTGAGCAGAGTCTAGAAAACTCTCCCCCACAAAAATTCAGAGAAAGACAACATTTCTTTCCAAAAATCCTATCTGCACTGGGAAGACATCATATATAATAAGTTTAACAAGGTTAAAAAAAAACTCTTCAACCATTTTGGCAAGACCTCAAAATTACTTTTACAAATAATCCACTGAAAATCAAATGACAAAAAAATGTAAATTATCAGTATGTGTATATAGTTGAGATGATATAATATCCCACAATCTTTCAATCATTTCTTTTGATAAGACAAGAAACAGATGCAACTTATGGATAATTTTCAAGTATTTTCTCACCCAAAGAATACATTTTAAAACGTTATGTTGAAAGTTTGGCAAGAAAGTTAATGTTGTGAGGTAGGAGAAGCAACAGGACCTATGCTGGTAAGACTGGAATAGGAGTCCCAGGTCTTTTAGCTCTAGTTATCTGTTTGATATTGCCTGAATCACAACCTCTCAGATCTGTTTTTTCATCTCTAAAATGAGAACAGTAAAGTGTACCTAAATCCTTTGGATTGCTGTGACAGTGAAATGAGACTATGTGCATGAAATCATTTTGAAATTTGAAAGCACAATTCTAGGACTGCATGCTCCCTGGGCACAGGAATAGCATCTTATTAATTTTATTAGCTCTGTCTTATCTGGGTGCTCAATTTATCTTTTAAATAAATGTATTAAAAGTACAGGCCAGGCGTGGTGGCTCATGCCTATAATCCTAGCATTCTGGGAGGCCAAGGTGGGCAGATCGTTTGAGCTCAGGAGTTTGAGACCAGTCTAAGCAAGAGCAAGACCCCATCTCTACTGAAAAAATAGAAAGAAATTAGCTGGACAACAGAAAAAATATATATATATATGTATATATATATATATATATATATATATACATATATAAATTAGCCGGGCATGGTGGTGCATGCCTGTAGTCCCAGCTACTTGGGAGGCTGAGGCAGGAGGATTGCTTGAGCCCAGGAGTTTGAGGTTGCTGTAAGCTAGGCTGACACCATGGGCAACAGAGTGAGACTCTGTCTCAAAAAAAAAATAAAGTACAATTAAGTGCAACCAGGCCTGGCGCGGTGGCTCACGCCTGTAATCCTAACACTCTGGGAGGCCAAAGCGGGCAGATCGCTCAAGGTTAGGAGTTCGAAACCAGCCTGAGCAAGAGCGAGACCCCCGGCCTCTACTAAAATAGAAAGAAATTAATTGGCCAACTTAAAAAAAAAAAAAAAAAGTGCAACCTTTAAGAAAAGTTTGTATAGTTTAAAAGGCGTGTAAGCATCCCTTTGGCATTTTTCCATGAAGAGGAACAAATACATTCTGCTGCTCAATTTCAGGTTTTAAAACCACCATGATTACAGTCACAAGGTCAAAAGTCTGACAACCAATGATAATTTACAGTGGACAGTAAAGAATACTTTATAATGTGTAACTGGGAGAATATTTAGTCAGCATAGCCAACAGTCTATTTTGACAGTTTATAAACTTTAAGTACTCCTTTGTATTTCTAGTGATATTCAGTACTGTAATATAAGCTTAAAACAAAAATCTTAGGAAACAGAAGATTCAAAAAAAAAAAAATGCACCTATAATCCTACTTCCCAGAGAAAAATCACCTTTAAAGTTGGTGTTGAGAATTTTTCATATGTATCTATGCCTTAGTTACCAAAGTGTCACCAAAGTGTCAACAAACCATATGTATTATTTTGCAGCCTGTGTTTTAACTTAGGGAAGATTCTTTCAAGTTAACATCGTTTTTCATGATGTTTGATGGCATGATTTTAGTCTATCATACAGATATACTACAATTTATTTATCTTGGGGATTTTGGTAGAATACTAATATTGGTGGTATTTTGTACATTCTCAAAGCCAAAGAACGTCATCAAGGCCCTTCCATTCATTCATAACATATTTGTTATTGTTTTAATCTGAAACACCTCTTCAAAAAGTACTGTCCAATCATCCATTTTGAATCTTAAAATTCAAAATATTGACAATACATTCATAACAAAGCAAAAATTATACTACTTTTTAATATTTACATTGTGTCCAATTTGCCTATGAATTATATTTGGGAAAAATGCACTACCAAATGGGAAAAAAAACACCTAAAATCATTTTTGAGGAGTCCTAGTGTGTTGGACAGTAAATTCAAATGTTTTTGCTCTAACACATGCTTCCATAATTTAAAGAATGTCTATATTCAGTATAACGTGTCCTTATCATTCGTTTTTCAGGACTTCTTCTATATTTTTACAACTCTTTCTCCCCCTTTAAACTAAAACTTCTTCCTTATAATAACAAAACTATGCTTCCCCAAACCAGTAAATGTACAGTTTTCAAAACCGCGATTCTTTGTGGTGTTGAGCTAAGAAGCTGAAATATCTAGCTTCTACTCTAAATACAAATTCCACTGATAAAAATACTCGGAAAAAATACGGAAAGAAAACAGATCATCAAGACTTTGTGTCGAACCGTCAAGAAATAACCACCAAAAAAGGAAGCCCAGAGCGGCGGAGAAAACGAAGGACTTTCCCGACCTGTCACTGGTAAGGGGACTAAGGGAAACGTTGACAGCTTTCAAGCTGCCCTGCAACGAGCGGGAAAGCAGGGCGCGGGGAGTTTCTGGGCCGTGGCGCGCCTTTGTCCCGGCTGGCAGGTGCGGCAAGGCAGCTGGGCCCGTCCCGAGGCCCGCCGCCGCACCCCGCCCCGCCCCGCGCGCCGGGCCCGACCGGCGCGTCCCCACGGCCGGGGCGGGGCCTCCGCCGCGGCTCCCGCCCGCCCGGGCCCACACAAAGGCCCGGCAGCTGGCCGAGGGGGAACGGCCCCGCCCGCCCCGGGCCCGGCCTTACCCAGCCACTCCGCCGCCTGCAACCCCGGCCGCGGTCGCCGACCGCCGCGCCCCGCCCCGTGGCCGCCACGGCTGCTGCTATTGCTCCTCCGGCCGCGGCCGCTGCCGTCGCTCCGGCACCCGCCGCCCGCACCGCCCTCACCCCTCCCGGTGCCGCCGCAAAACCAGCCCGGCGGCCGGCAAGCAATCCCGGCTCCTCACGACACTGCGTGCGCGCGCTCGCGGAAGGACGGTGGCGCACTTTACGGCGGCAGCGTAATTGCGTGGCGCTCGCCAAAGGCCTCAGTTCGCACGTGGCGCCTGAGGAGTTACCTGTTGGCCTTGCTTGTGCTGCCACTGTCGTTTCCTCAGCCAGTATGAAGCGGCCGAGTGAGTGGGGTCGGGAGGTGCCCGTGGAGGGAGCCCTGTTTGGTGGTCGCCGAACCCACTCGGGCGCTCTCCTGCGGAGGGTGGTGTGGGAGCCTGTGGGTAGGCCGCCGCCTTGTCCCCACGTAGAACCGAGGGTTGAAAGACCCTAGGCCGATCCTGTTAACCGCGGGCTCATTGTGCGGAAGCAAAACTGGGCCAGGTTCTTATTAGGAAACAGCGTCTCAGCCAGGCTTCGCGCCCAAAGATTTTTCTGCGGGCACGTGCCCGTCGGCTGAGAGCTGCTCCCAAACCCACTGTTCCTTTCCTGCCTTGTGATCTGTAGTGTTTGAGACGAAGTGGTTGTCATTTGGGGTCTCATATGCTCCAGTGTGTGATTCCATTCAAATATGGGAAGAGTAGGTGCAGGGAACTTGGACTCCATTTTGAATCTATTGAATCATTCTTTGGGACTTGCGAGTGGCATATATGTGTGTATTTAGCACCCCACGTGATTCTTATCGTTAGGTTTGACATCTAATAACACAAAAAACGACGAAATTTCCATAGTGGGCTCACTAAAAACTAAGCAGACCGATTGTGTTAGTTCATTTGTCATGTGCTTTTTTTTCTAGAGTTGAAAAAAGCAAGTAAACGCATGACCTGCCACAAGCGGTATAAAATCCAAAAAAAGGTAAGTGTTGTAAGGAGAGTTATACCACATATATTGCTAAACTGATTTCTGCTTCACTCTTCTCATGGGGAAGTCTGGATTAATATGATTTAGTCTTGGGAATTGGGATTGGACCGTGGGCATAAGCTCTCAGGCATCAGGAGTGCAGCTGTGGGAAAGTGCAGTAATTTGGTGATAAGAACGTCTGTAAACTCTGCTCAACGTGTTAATAATCTCTGCAGAGCGCCTTCTAAAGTTTTGTTCTGTTTTGTTTGAGACAGTGTCTTGTTGGCTTCATGTCATCATAGCTCACTGCAACCTCAAACTCCTGGGCTTCAGTGATCCTTTTGCCTCAGCCTCCCAAGTAGCTGGAACTACAGGTGCATGCCACCACACCTGGCTAATTTTTTCTATTTTTGATAGAGATGGTGTCACTTGCTCAGGCTGGTCTTGAACTCCTGAACTCAAGCAATCCTCCTTCTTCAGCCTCCTAGAGTACTAGGATTACAGGAATGAGCCACTGTATGTAGCTTAAAGATATTTTCTTTGATTTATACATACATATATATGCTCTCTGTGTCATTCTAGTTAAAGCTCCATTTTCCTGGGATATTTTCCAGGCATAACCAAACTGCAGCCAGATTGGTTTCTCACTTGAATTCTGCTTAAATGAAAATATTTTTGTAAACAGATAACCTTTGTTTATTATAATAGGTCCGAGAGCACCATCGAAAATTGAGGAAGGAGGCTAAAAAACGGGGTCACAAGAAGCCTAGGAAAGATCCAGGAGTTCCAAACAGTGCTCCCTTTAAAGAGGCTCTCCTTCGTGAGGCTGAGCTAAGGAAACAGCGGGTAAGTTATGTTAGCTGAAATTTTCAGTGAGTGGTGTAGTGTGGGTATGTGAGTAAGAGTAAGGTAACAGCACTAGTCACCGGCTCACCTATTTATTTTATGGCTTGGACACAGCTTGAAGAACTAAAACAGCAGCAGAAACTTGACAGGCAGAAGGAACAAGATAAAAAAAGAAAACTTGAAACTAATCCTGGTGTTAAGCTATCTGATGTGGAACCCGTGAAAGAGGTATGATTAGGTCCCCTTGTGAATGAGAGATGAATTCTGATGCAGAAGTAAAACACTTGCAAAGGGCAAGGGCTGCTGAGTTTCCTGGGTGGAAGAAAACTGAGTTCATACTCTTTCTTACCTTATTTAAAATATCAACTGCACTACTGCTAATCAGCTATGGAAAATGGAGATACAGGTTACAACTGCTGTACTTATAATTTTGTGTCCTTTTCCCCTTTATCCTCTAGGAATTTGGGCATTCCAAAACTAAGAACAAAGCCATTTCGGGTAAACAGAGTTCAAAGAAGTTGTATTGTCAAGAACTTAAAAAGGTATCTGAGCCTAGGTCAGTGTCTAAAAATGGTAACAAGGTTTAAAAGACTCAAATCATTTCTTGACCTACTACCAGCCTTGTAAAGATGGAAGTAGAGTTCACCTGAGCTAGAAGAATCCTTTAGCAATCTGGCTTATCCTTTTTAAGGCCTTTCCTGTTGTGTTTAGTTGATGAAAGTATTTTCTTTGCTTTTAAATTTTTGCATGGATACAGTTGTTCCCCCAAGCATGACTTACAGAGTGGCACTTTGTGTTAAAGAAACACATTGACATAGTGTTTTTCAAGATTGAGGAAAGTATATTAATGTAGGCAGTGTCAAAATAAGTACTGAAGTACTCTGTTGAAACCTAAGTGAAGGAGGAGGTCAGGGTGGTGATGTCATCTTGGGGTGGTTGCTCCACAGCACTCCCTTCCCCTTTGTTCATTTTCTCAGGCTCCCTACCACCTGTGGATAGGACCTGACTATACCTCTCAGCAGCTCTTGGCAAGGCCAAAAGGGCTTATCAAACTACATAATTTCACTGTGGGATGATTGTGTATTCAGATAGTTGGGGCTATTTCTGCTTTTGAAATCCATGTAGATCAGAGACTGCTGAACTAGCCAATATTGTTTGTTTTCCTGTGTGAGAAATGATGAGTGTGTCAACATTCTTCATACCAAAGTGAAGGCATGAGATCCAACTCTGATCTCACCTTACTGATAATGCCAGTAGGCTCCTGTTGAAGGTAGTTTGCTTACCAGAGCAAGTGATGCAGTTCTGATCATTTCTTCCTTGACAGGTGATTGAAGCCTCAGATGTTGTGCTAGAGGTGTTGGATGCCAGAGATCCTCTTGGTTGCAGGTGTCCTCAGGTAGAAGAGGCCATTGTTCAGCATGGACAGAAAAAGCTGATACTCGTATTAAATAAATCAGGTGAGCCAAGGGGATGCCCTTTGTCTTCCATGTGCACTGGTGAGGTATGAGGAAAACATCTTCGCGGTTTGATTGTCACTGAAGACTGGTAAGATCCAACTCGGACCTCAGCAAAGCCAAAGCATTGCACTATGGTTGCCAAAGACTGCTGGGCAGTGTAGGGGGAAGGTGGGTTTTACAAGTTATTCGACTGGTTTCTACTGTTCTTTTGCCATTTAATACTTACCACAGTAGCTTATTTAAGAGTGTAAACTTCTATACCCAGCTTACTGTGTAGTTTAGTATATTTCATGTGGGAAGTTATGACTGTGTGCCAAATTCCCCACACCTACACTATGTTGAGTATTAGTTCAGGAGTGAGATAAATTGGGATGGATGTGACAAAATATTTAAGTGAAATGCATAATTATGTATCTGAATTTGAGCAGCAGGAACAGGAACAACCAGAACCAAGATTTATGAAGCAGAAAGTTGAAATGGAACCCAAAATTATTGGGGTTAGGAAACAGATGGCTGCAAGCTGAGAGTAAATTCTGGAAATAGACTATCAGGTTAGTGGGGTCATAATCCAGATGTTGAGTCTGTCCTGAAAAGGTGAGCAATGCAGAAGGGATTGAAGTACAGGAGTGTAGATATTGAGCTCTGTTAAGAAAAGGGCAGCATGATTAGAGAGTTTATCTTCCCCCAGTTTTCTACTTAAATCCTTTTGAAAAAACAGAAGAGGCAAACCAGAGTAAAATCAGCAGTTTACTATATATTACAGATTAATCTCAACAAAATGACTAAATGGAGCATGTGTCTTATCTCTAATTCCTGTCAGATCTGGTACCAAAGGAGAATTTGGAGAGCTGGCTAAATTATTTGAAGAAAGAATTGCCAACAGTGGTGTTCAAAGCCTCAACAAATCCGAGGGACAAAGGGAGGATAACCAAGGTACTTTTTACTCCTAGTGGTGAGAAATGTGGTTCCTTCAGATTTTGGATGGTTGAAATATGATGAGTTTACAAAATCTTGATTTAAAAAATGAAAAATTACAAGATCCAACTCTGATTTCATCCGGAGATCATCTGGAAGGCAATAAAGTATAGTGATTTTAAGAGCTGAGTACTAGGGCCAGATTGCTTGGGCTTTACTGATTTATCACAATAATTAAACTAATATTTGGAATTTCAATATGTAAAGGTAAAGAAGAAAGCTGTTCCATTCAAAAGTAAAGTCTGCTTTGGGAAAGAGGGCCTTTGGAAACTTCTTGAAGGTTTTCAGGAGACTTATGGCAAAGCCATTCAGGTTGGAGTAATTGGTGAGTTTCAGTTCATCATTTTTTTATTTAAAGTATCAAGATTGATATTAAGTAACAGTGTATGGTGTTGTTAAATAAAGGGCTTGCTCAAATATCAGCTTTTTGCCCACCTTACCAAAAACACATAACCACTCAAAACTTAATTGCTGCCAAATTCAGTTCTTTGTTTTGACTGAGCACTGTAGGAAGTTGGTGTCTAGAAACTCTTGGTTTGTTTGAATTAATAGTCTTTTCCTGCCCTTTCATTTCTTGTGCAAGAAATGAAGAAGCTAAGGTTGGTCTTAGTGTTGAAGTGAAGACGCTCAGATCCAACTCTGATCTTGCACTAAACATCAGGCAAATGTAAAATTGGTGAAAATTTTATAACTACCAACACATTATGCTTTTTACATCTGTTCATTTCCCGTTTATTTGTAGGCTTCCCAAATGTGGGGAAAAGCAGCATCATCAATAGCTTAAAACAAGAATGGATATGTAATGTTGGTGTATCCATGGGGCTCACAAGGTATATTGAGCTGTTCCATAATTATACTATTTTATTTGTTTGTCTCCATCACCTAGGATAGAGTGTAGTCGCTTTGTCATAGCAGTAGTCATAGCTCACTGCAGCCTCAAACTCCTGGGCTCAAGCAGTCCTCCTGCCTCAGCCTCCCTAGTAGCTGGGACTAAAGGCACACACCACCACAACTGGCTAATTTTTTCTATTTTTGGTAAAGATGGGGTATCACTCTTTTTTTTTTTTTTTGAGACAGAGTCTCACTCTGCTGCCTGGGCTAGAGTGAGTGCCATGGCGTCAGCGTAGCTCACAGCAACCTCAAACTCCTGGGCTCAAGTAGTCCTCCTGCCTCAGCCTCCCAAGTAGCTGGGACTACAGGCATGTGCCACCATAACCGGCTAATTTTTTCTATATATTTGTAGTTGGCCAATTAATTGCTTTCTATTTGTAGCAGAGACGAGGTCTCACTCTTGCTCAGGCTGGTTTCGAACTCCTGACCTTGAGCAATCTGCCCGCCTCGGCTTCCCAGAGTGCTAGGATTACAGGCGTGAGCCACCATGCCTGGCCCGGGGTCTCACTCTTGATCAGGCTGGTCTCAAACTCCTGACCTCCAGTGATTCTCCCACCTTGGCCTCCCAGAGTGCTAGGATTATAGGCATGAGCCACAGTGCCTAGCCTGGAATATTTTATTATTGTAGATGAGTGAATATGATTTCATTTTGATTACCTTGAGAAAAACAATTTTCTTTTCTTTTTAAAGCTGTCAGTGAAAGGAAGAGGGTTAAGCCATTGGGGAAGAATTGACGAGTGGAAGAGTTGTCCACAATTTAGTTTGAAGGACAAATAAGATTAGGACGAAAGCTGCCTCAGAGGAAGTGATGTTTGAAATTGGCCTTGAGAAATGAATAAAAGTTTGCCAGATAGAAGGGATATTTATCATAGAAAAGACAGCATGTGTTTAGGTTAGTATATAAGTTATAACCTGTAGTGTTTCTCTTCAGAACAGGCTATTAGGGTTTTAGATAAACGTGAAGCAAATGATGATAAACTGGATCTGATTGACTCTGCTGAGTTTGTTCAATCCAACCCTGAGCTTCATGTTTTGTCTCTTGCCCTCTAGATAAACTAATGCCCCCATCAATTCCATCTCTCTTCTTTCAGGAGCATGCAGGTTGTCCCCTTGGACAAGCATATCACAATCATAGATAGTCCATGCTTCATTGTATCTCCATTTAACTCCTCCACCGCACTTGCTCTGCGAAGTCCAGCAAGTATTGAAGTGTTAAAACCAATGGAGGCTGCCAGTGCTATCCTGTCTCAGGCTGACACTCGACAGGTGAAAGAATCCCTTCCCTTGAGGTCCTTACCACTATTTTGTCTTTTATCGTAAGCATTTTATATGTGTACTACATCAGATAATGACAGTTCTTTTTTTTTTTTTTTCCAGGTAGTACTGAAATATACTGTCCCAGACTTTAAGAATTCTCTGGAATTTTTTACTATGCTTGCCCAGAGAAGAGGTCTACACCAAAAAGGTGGAACCCCAAACGTTGAAGGTGCTGCCAAACTGCTGTGGTCTGAGTGGACTGGGTAAGGCTTCTTTTTGTTGGCATTTTGGTGACCACATAGAAAAAGGAAACTGATTTTTGACAAATCTTGTTTTTAATATCAGTGCCTCATTAGGTTACTATTGCCATCCTCCTACATTCTGGACTCCTCCTCCACATTTTAATGAGACTATTATGGCAGACATGAAATGTGGTTTTAATCTGGAAGAACTGGAAAAGAACAATGCACATAGCATAAAAGGTGAGACTTGTGTTTCCCTGCTGTCTTTGTTGGCTGATAGGCCAGTAAGGTCCTATCTGTTTACATGGGATTTGTTCATTTCCTAGCCATCAAGGGCCCTCTTTTGGCCAATAGTATCCTTTTCCACTCTTCGGGTCTGACAAGTGGAATAATAGAGGACACACATGAAGTATTGCCAAAACAGAATGAGAAGGAGAATGAAGACCACATGGACAGTGACCAGGAAATTGTTGATAATGAAATTGATGTAAGTATGTTCTCCATTTAAAGCCAAAGTGAGTTTTCTAGCATTATAATATGTAATGAATGATAAGGGGCAGAAGTTAGAAATTAAATAATTTGTAATCAACTGGAAGAAGCAGCCCCATACAATTTAGGTATTTGAGGCTTGTGATCATTAGCCTTTATTTTGCACATCTGTTACGTACACCTTCAAAGACTTGATTTTTCCAGGTACCTAATTACCTAGATTAATGAGCAAAGGCTACTAATCCAGCACCTTTTTTTGGTCCCACAGGAAAAGAGCTCAGAAGAGACATGGGAGGTACTGTCTGAGGAGTCTACAGCAGGTGAGTCTGGGGCAAAGAGCTTCTAACAGAAAGCATCATGGTATAGAATCACTCATGCTTTTCAAAGTAAAATCTTACTTTATTTTCCTGAAATATAGGTGAACAGTCTGCAAGATCTTTTACCTTGGATAAAGTGATTCAAGAGGATAATGCTTATGATTTCAGTACAGATTATGTGTGATAACAATGTCCTTTTATCAGAGGTTTTAACATAGTAAGACTGCTAAACTTTTATGTATGTAATGTGCATTTGTTATGGTGTGTGACCAACAAGCTGTAAATTTTGTGAATGTTGTATTCATTAAAACAATCAGGCAATTGGGAATATCTCATATCACCTCTTACAATACCATGAGTGGATGGAAATAGTTATTTGGAAGCAAACAACAAAAAAACCCAGATACCTATTGAAAAATGTAAGTTTTATTTACAGATAGCCATGGTTTACAAAATTAAAACCAAGCAGCAGTTTTGAATTAGCTGGTAAACTAGCTGAACTAGCTGCATCAACCATGTGTGTCCATTCTTCTGGTCATTCAGCATTATAGTAAGAAAACACTTGGTAAGGCAGATGGAAACATATTTATAGTCTATCTGGAAGCCAGATAGGGCAGTTTGTTATCTTTACCCAGCTGAAACATCTTTTTCCATGGGTTGTTAACAGATAGGCATTGAAGCCTAGCAACTGTTACTTCCCACACATACTGTCTTGCAGGATTTCCTGAGAAAAGCTTATAGTTTAAATTCTATTTCATTTTATTTTTGAGATCTCTGTATATCTTCGGACTAGGCTAAATTTGCCTGTTGGATCTGGAATATACCATTTTTCCCAAACATCCATATATGAAGCAGTCCTTCCCCATGGCTTAAAGTGTCCATTCCAATGGAGTAACTTGGCAGCTTTTACAAACTGGGGTGAATATCGTTTTCCAGCATTTGAACCTTAATAATTCAGAGAAAAAGAGCCAAATGATTGTACCAGTCAGACACAAGATGATGCTGCACCAAATTGTGTGCAGAAAACAGAAACAATGGCTATATCCCATCTTTAGCTTAGGCCGTTGGTTAATTGTTTCTACTTACCAAGGTGGCGGACATTCCACATAGGGTCAATGGTGGAGTGCTGTTGATAAAATACGATAAGTAGAGGAGGTGTTGTGATGCTGCCAGCCAGTGTTCTGCTGTACAATCCCTCTCTTGGTGGGACAGATAACAAATGTTAGTGGAGAATACTATTTCCTGTTAGTCAGGATTACCGGAGATGAAATACCAGAGTTTTCATAGCTGAGCCAGTGACATACTTACTCCACATTGAGTTTCATCCACTTTTCTAGCTGGTTGGTTATATTCTGTCTTTTCCATTCTGTCAGGTTTGCAACAAAAACTCCAGGATTAAATGAGCAGGTGCTGGCTTTCATGGAAAGCTTACGAATTTTTTCCTTCTTATAGTCAAGATAGCCAATATAATTGTACTAAAAACACAAATAGGATATATGTATTTACTGTTTCAAACAGAACAGATAATAATCTTACAGCTAATAAAGAAAAAATCTTGTTAAAAACTAAATTCTCAGATCATTGTCAAATAAAAATGTGATAATCGACACTCCAAGTTAGAATAGGAACCAAGATTTTGACATATTAAATCAGATGTTCAAGGACAATTAGGTTATAAAGTCCATGAACAAATGTACAGAAAAGCAGCAAACAGCCTTGAGTTTTGGAATGAAATAATTCAGGAAAAACAAGAATTCCCTGAATTTGCGACCTCTTCCCATTAAACCATATTACAGGTACTGGGGTGTCTAGTAAGCAACTTACCTGGTTCCCTGCTCCACGGATGACAACTTTAGTAGAGGTTGAATCACAATCTTCTGAAAATGCAGCTGCATGTCCTGGCTTCAGTGGTGTATTAAAAAGGGCAAGAATATCACCTGAAGTAAATAAGTGTTAAGATTCACATTTCCAGTTGCCTTGAAATTGATTCCCCTTTCCTCCCACTTCTTCCCATGGTGACCTTTTATAGGAGACCATAAATAAGACAATCACTACACCCACAATCTGGATGGAGAACAGCACTGATGGTGACAATCTTTGGTACCTTGCACAATTACATCATCATCCATATATATGGCCTTCTTTGCACTGGGAACCAGAATTGGCAAGTAGAACCTTGCAAAGGTTAACTGGAAAAGGAAAGAATCATTGGCAAAAGATACTGCAGTGGCTGTACTTTTATTTACATAGAAACTCCTAGAATGCTCTCAGTACCCATGCAGGAGAAGACAGCCAACTGACTCTTAGACCTGCCCAAGGCTTGGTCCCTAGGGAACTACTTTTATTACAGCCAAAGTTACCCAGGTATTCCAATCTTTTCCCATCATTGCACTACCAAGCACAAACAAGGATGCATAGAACTTACTGGTTTTGTGGATTCCCCTTGGTCAGGATCCTCCTTTACTTTCCCCTCCAAAAGTTTAGTGTCAAAATTCACAATTTTGTACCTGATGCTTTTCAGGGGATCACTGTTGAGCCAGGACCTGGTGAGGATAAAGCATCAAATTTCAGTTTTAAATAATCATGTCTCCAAACCAATGGGGCATAATATAACTTAAGAGAAACCATAAGACCCAAATAAGTGTTTTCAAGCTCCTTTATCTTTCTGAGCCTTGGTTTCCTCAACTGAAGTGAAGGCATTCCCACAAAAGTCCCTCCCTGAACCAAGATTCTATGGTAATTCTCTTCTAAAACTAGAACTACTCTAGAAAAACTATGGAATTAAGAACATTCCATCACTTGGACCATTCAACTCAACCCTCCACATATACTGGTGAAGAAAATGAGTCAAAGTATGAAGGTAATGAAAACTAATTACCCAAGAAAGTAATCTCAGTCTGCTATCTTCAGTTTGACTTATTAATGCACTGTGATGATCATGATCATAAGTAATGCCTCCACCTGTGTCTGAGGCACTACATGTATGAAAAGCCAGTGTTTCCTAAGGAAGTCATGCACATTTTTTCTAGGTCTATTTCATATCAGCATTTCTGTAGTCTTTTTTTTTTTTTTTTTTTTTGAGACAGAGTCTCACTCCGTTGCCTGGGCTAGAGTGAGTGCCGTGGCGTCAGCCTAGCTCACAGCAACCTCAAACTCCTGGGCTCAAGCGATCCTCCTTGCTCCCAAGTTGGGGGGGGGGACTACAGGCATGCACCACCATGCCCAGCTAATTTTTTCTATATATTTTTAGTTTTCCAGCTAATTTCTTTCTATTTTTATTAGAGACAGGGTCTCACTTTTGCTCAGGCTGGTCTTGAACTCCTGACCTTCAGCGATCCTTCTGCCTTGGCCTCCCAGAGTGCTAGGATTACAGGCGTTAGCCACCGCACCTGGCCACGTAGTCTTTCTTAATGTAGTTTTTGTTTCTATATTTTAGTGGGTTCTGAGGGTTTTTTGTCATTTTTTTTCTTTCCTATTTTTTTATTTTTAGACACCGGCAATGGTCCTTCATATTTAATATGCATATATCTTAATGAGTTTTCAAAATATGAGAAAATCATATTAACTTTCACAACCTAAATATGAATCGTGGAGAAAACCACAAGGACAGAAATGTTTTAGAACTCTTACTACTATTAACCTGATAGACAAGCTGCTTCTTGGAATAAACTTTTTAAGTCTTAAATCATTTTTAAAACATGAATTAGATTATCAGATTGGGTTTCTATTTATCACGACAATTAAAATTGTAAGGACCGTTTACTGAGCAATGTGCTAGGTGTTTTATAGTATTTTCTCATTTACTTGACACAACAATCCTAAAGTGGACATTTTTGCCCAATAATTATAGATGAAGAAATGGGCTCCAAGCTTCCCCAAATCACTCTGAGCCAGAATTTGGATCAGGATCTATGCTCAAAAGTTCATCACACTTCCTTGCTATTGTTCCCAAGTCCCTTCCCACTCTAGACCCGAACTATTCAGAGCATGTCCACGAGATAAGGAACTTGTGACCTATGAATCAACATGCTGCTTCCTTCACTGAGAATGTCTTATTACCAAAACATCAGGTGAAGTTAACTCTGTACATAGTGACATAGTTGATTACTTCTTGGCATAAGCTCCTTATGTCATTTCTGCTATCACGGGGACATGCTGATGATACAATAAAACATGTCACATGTGCAGCTTATATGTGCTATAATCTCAAATTGTATAAAACAATACAGATAATGCAGAAAGACAATTCCCGGATTGGCAGTTGGCCTGCTCTAGAGCATCCTCTAGAAACAGAATCAGGCAAGCAGAGCTCACCGGAGATGGTCTGCTGTATTGTTGAGCGTAACAATGTAGAAAATCACATTGGAATGAGTGTTGTGCTGAATGCTGTTTATGGCTGCGATGGCCCCCCCAAGCCTGTCTTCAGATGCAGCAATGACCACAGGAATCTCCTCTTGTCTCCAGTCTACTGCATGTCGGGGAGCATTTGGGACAAAGTCTATGGGCTGAAGCCCCACAATTGCTGAATCTGAAAAGAACACACATAAGGAAGGTTCTGTGATACAAACAATCCCATGAGCTTCTGATACAGTCCAAGACATGGAAAGAGGTAAGGTGAGGATTATGGTACTGATTTACTTCATTCTCCCCCATTAAACTCTGAAGTATACAGCTGAGAACTTCTGTTTTCTCATATGTAACCAAGCTTTTGGAAAAGTGAAAGCTTTTTAAAAAACAGGCTGAAGGCACTCTGATATACTATAGGTAGGAAAGAGTCTTAAACACCTACTTGGCCTTTGACCCAATCATTCCCCTTGCCACCTGTTTTTAAGCACAAAAATCTGAAGTGTAATCAAGAGTTACAATTTGGCCAGGCATGGTGGGTCATGCCTATAATCCTAGCACTTTGGGAGGCCAAGATGGGAGGATCACTTGAGGCTAGGAGTTCAAAGCCAGCCTGAGCAACAGAGCGACACCCTGTCTCTACAAAAAATAAGAAAAATTAGCCAGGCATGGTAATGCACACCTATAGTCCCAACTACTTAGGAGGCTGAGGCAGGAGGATCACTTGAGCCCAGGAGTTTGAGGCTACAGTGAGCTATGATGATGCCACTGCATTCTAGCTCAGGCAACAGAGTGAGACAATTAGTGAAAACCTAGTAACAGACTAAATCAGTATTTTTCAAATCACAAATCATAAGTAGGTATGAAACCAATTTAGTGTATCACAATCAGTATTTAAATAGAAAGTTTCTGGATTGGCATAGAAAATTTAATTAGAACAGAAAAGAAAGTGTACTGTACAAGGCAACTGGAAGTAGTGTTCTGTAAATGTCCTTGCCTTTCATAATATATTCATTCATTATTCATTGAATGCTGAGCACCTACTATGTGCCAGGCAATAAAACAGACAAATATCTACCATTATGGAAGACAGACAGTAAGCAAATACACATGTATATATGTGTGCTGCATGTAATACATTTCTTATTGTGGGTTGCCATTAAAAATCTGAAAGTTAAAGAAAGTCTGAAAGTCATTGTACCAAAAGATGTTTTCCTGTGGAAACAAACTATATGCCATTAAGATTATATACGAAGAGTTTCTACTAACATGGTGACATGCTTATGATATAATCACGTGGAAAAACATGTCCTATGTACAGTTTATAGTATAATCTCACTGTAAAAAAAATACACATGAAGAAAAAGACTGTAGGTGGGGGGATTAAAAAAAAGACTGGAGGCCGGGCGCGGTGGCTCACGCCTGTAATCCTAGCACTCTGGGAGGCCGAGGCGGGCGGATTGCTCAAGGTCAGGAGTTCGAAACCAGCCTGAACAAGAGCAAGACCCTGTCTCTACTAATAATAGAAAGAAATTAATTGGCCAACTCAAAATATATGTAAAAAATTAGCCGGGCATGGTGGCGCATGCCTGTAGTCCCAGCTACTCGGGAGACTGAGGCAGAAGGATCGCTTGAGCCCAGGAGTTTGAGGTTGCTGTGAGCTAGGCTGATGCCACGGCACTCTACAGCCCGGGCAACAGAGTGAGACTCTGTCTCAAAAAAAAAAAAAAAAA
>CAUYRT010024357.1:0-21851 GCA_963574885.1 Lepilemur ruficaudatus | reverse complement strand
GAGATAGAACATAGCTGATCAGACTTAGAAGAATCAGATGAAGCCGGGCGCGTTGGCTCACGCCTGTAATCCTAGCACTCAGGGAGGCTGAGGCGGGTGGATCGCTCAAGGTCAGGAGTTCGAAACCAGCCTGAGCAAGAGTGAGACCCCCGTCTCTACTATAAATAGAAAGAAAGAAATTAATTGGCCCACTAAAGATATATATAGAAAAAATGAACCGGGCATGGTGGCGCATGCCTGTAGTCCCAGCTACTTGGGAGGCTGAGGCAGAAGGATTGCTTGAGCCCAGGAGTTTGAGGTTGCTGTGAGCTAAGCTGACGCCACGGCACTCACTCTGTCTCAAAAAAAAAAAAAAAAAAAAAAAAATTCAGCAAAAACACTGCTTGAATATTGTGGCAATTGTCAGAAAAGCTTCTAAATGCTTTCTCTCAATTCCTGTATTTATCCCACTCACTGCAGACACACTTTGAACATTACTGCTCTGTATAGCATCCCTTTGTCTTTTGGGAACTGGGCTGGCCCTCCTGCCTTCTGCCATGCAAAGAATACACTGTGGCTACCTTGTTGGTCCTAGGGGGTGGTGGTGGGGACAGGGTGAGAATCAGCAGCAGGGGAGCAGAGCCAACCCTGCTGACCTACTGTGGCAACCTAAGTGGTCCCAGCTAACCAGGAACCTTTGAGAAATAAATGTTTGTTGTTCAAGACCACTGAGGTTTTCAGATTTTTGTTACACAGCAATGGTTGACTAATAAACCATATAACTTTCGGGATGAACTCAAAAGCTTTTATTAACAATTTCCTTGTAATAGAAAAACTCCACCTGTAGCCAAGGCATTTCACGGATAAAAGGCACCAGTGCACTCTGCTCAGGTAGCAGGTTTTCAATGATGCTGTTTGGTATGAAGTCAATGTCTTAGAATTCCGTTTGCTTGTGTAATAACCATACTTTACAGATCCATTTCCTACTTGTTTAATTCTTTTCTATTGCATTTCAACAGAATATTTTCTTTCTAATCCTCAATGTGGGCAAAAATGTCTCTTTCCAAAAACTTTAGCTACACAACCAATGTGAATGAATAATCAAGTTGAGCTACAAAGAGGTAAAACAAATTAATTCGAAATTTAGTAACACAAATGATTGTTATTGCTACATGTTAAATAGGATCACTTTCTGTTTTTATTATCAAAATTTTTGGTTTTCTCTTCATGTTTGTTCCTCTGGTAACTAAAATAAGCCTCAGTGTTGACAGCTCTCCTGAACACACTGTCATATCTGTCTTTATCCCCCTCACATTCTTCATTGTTCCTAGGTATGATCTCCTCCTTGTTTGGCCGATACAAGTGGAAAATCTTTTCACTGGCTCATGTCCATCAGGAAATGTATAAATAGCTTCCAGATCCAGAGTTTCATATTGGAGCTGGGGTGGGAAAAGGAAGAAGGAAACAGGCAAGAGGGAGGGAAAGAAGGAAAGGAACTGTGGCGAGAGATTATAGTTTGCCATGTCACACAAAACAGCATCACAGGTTTAGAGCAAGGCTGGCCTTAGACTGGGCCTGGTGAGTCTTCAGTGAGGCATCAAAGTTAGAAATAAGACTTAAAGTGCAAAAGTTGCTTCAATTCTTTCTTACTAACCTGTACATGATTGATTCTGAGGAAAGGAATTAAGAAACAACAGGGAAGAAAAGGTGGTGGGTAGCAGTAGAAATAGCATGGGCTTTGAATTTGGGTAGTTCTATCACTGACCCCGAACTCTCTGACTTATCAGCCTGTGCTGGATCGAAACACACTCTGTGATTCACATGCCCTCATCTGTGGGTCTTCCTTCAAAATACTCATACCTTTTGATTAGCCTTTTTATTTTCCATGCCCACTAATATCACCTTTGTTCAAATCCTCAGCGCCTCACATATCAATTACTGAAATATTTCCTACTGTCTCCCTCCCTCCAGGGTACCAATCCATACAGAGCACACCACTGAAAGGTTTGCTTTCTAAAACGCCACTATTATCACATCATCCCAACAAATCTATTTTAAAAAGGCAACCAAGAATTCCAGATCTAAGGCAGAAAATAAGCCAGACATACTGGTTAAAAGACAAGCCAACCTGCACTTCAGCGTTTTATACTGTCAGTCCTTGGATGCTGTGACTTCTGAGAGCTCCTCTCTACTATTCCTCAGGAAGACGATTCTGAAGAGTCTAAACCCAGGCGCCTGCAGTGGCGACCAGCTCAATGACCCACTCTCGTACTGCTCTCCTTCCTGCCCAGTTTCACACCGTCCACTCTAGTTCATGGGACTACTTACAGAGTAAATGACCTGCACACAAGCCTCTGTTTTGGGATGTGCTTTCAGCAGGGACTGTGGGGAATGGGAGGAGATAACCAGACAAGGAGAGCTAGTAATAGAAATGGCCCTAGAAAATAAGATTCTTGAATGAGATTCTAGAACTAGCTCACTCACTTGGTCAGATGGCAAAAAAGACCAACCCATTCCCTCACATTCCTACTAAGTAGGGTGGTGATAACCCTTGCAAGCAGCAGCGTGACAATACAAAGATTTTTTTACCTGTAGTAGATTAAAATGAGGTGTATATGAAAGGTGAAGTAGTTGTTCAGCAACAGTGGTGGCACTTGGAATGGAATGGGAACATTAGGTCCTGATGTTTGCTGGCTTTCCTTAACAGCTTTAGAAGCCACAAAAAAAGAAAATGACAGGCTCAGAGCAGCCAGCCCTCAAATACAGGCATTCTTCAAAGTCTGAAGACTTCCAGGTCAGTGTTTAAAGAGACCCTATGTCCTGCAGCTGCAGGCACGCTGCCAAAACTCAGGCTCAAGATTTAATTTTAAGAATATCAGAGCTACAAAAGAGATGTGAAAAAAGCCTCGGCAAGTCTTCTTTAAAATTGGGGTCTGATAGGAACAGAGGGACACAGAAACCTGGAATGGGGATATTTGGGTGGATCAGCTGAGCATATTAAACCCCAAGATTAACCTGAATTTTCTGGGCTGGGAGAAGCAGCTTCCCAAATTCCTTGCTAGAGAGTAGCTGCCTCCCCTTGTCCAGAGATCCTACAGGGGCCTGAAAAGATAATGCTTGTCCTTTTCAAGATCTGCCCTTGTCTCCTCTCACTACCTCTAAACCAATAATCAGGATCAGGTTCACAACAGTCTGAATGGGAAAAATAGTCCCTGTTTTGGGAGGAAAGAGTGTAAGATACACAAAGAATCGCAAAACCTGGCTATATGCACCGGCAGGTCCTGAAGGAACACTCATGGGAATGATCTTGAGTGTGTTGAACCAAGGTGCAGAGTTTGTGGTGACACAACAGGAGCAGGAAGGTCAGATGTGGTAGCTCAGCCTGTGATCTCAGCACTTTGAAAGGCCAAAATAGGAGGATCACTTGAAGTCTGGAGTTCTAGACAACAGGAGCAGGAAAGAGTTTTTTTTTTTTGGAAACCAAAGAATTCCCTGGGACATCTGGTGCTTCTTTGCCCAGTGATAACAGAGACTCAGCAACTGTGTTAGCAACTATGGATAAAGAAACCAAGAACTCAGGCCAGGCGCGGTGGCTCACGCCTGTAACTGTAGCACTCTGGGAGGCCGAGGCAGGAAGATTGCTCAAGGGCAGGAGTTTGAAACTAGCCTGAACAAGAACGAGACCCTATCTCTACTAAAAATAGAAAGAAATCAATTGCCCAACTAAAAATATATAGAAAAAATTAGCCGGGCATGGTGACGCATGCCTGTAGTCCCAGCTACTCGGGAAGCTGAGGCAGAAGGATCGCTTGAGCCCAGGAGTTTGAGGTTGCTGTGAGCTAGGCTGATGCCACGGCACTCTAGCCCGGGCGACAGAGTGAGACTCTGTCTGGAAAGAAAAAAAAAATGAAACCAAGAACTCAGATATCTCTGGGATGAAGGTCTGGGTCATCCCACCCGGTAGGCTGCCTAGTCCTGCTGAAATATTGGCAAATAATAATGAAAATCTACATTTGTTGAAGGAAGAGGGAGATTGTGTTCAGAACTGTTTCCACAGAGGTGCCAGTGAGAGAACTCCTCTGGATTCTACTACTCTCTCTTTCAGACCTTTACCCCCCTAGCTTCTATAAGTTTGTATGGTCTAATTCTTATAATGTTTCCCTTACCCCTTAAGTCAGAGTTGTTTAGCTTCCCTCTCTGAACTCTGATAAAGTCATGATGAGAACATTAGTTGGTGCTTCCAGCCATCATCTTCCTTGACTCTTTTGTAGAGGTGTGGCTGACCACCACTTCAAAGATTCTGTGAATTGGATTTAATGAAGCACACATACTTAGATCTGAGTGATGCAAGAAGTAGACTGAATTAAGCAACTCTGTGCCCATCTCACATCCTGCCTTTCACGGGAGCAGCCCAGTTTCAAAGGTGTAATATGACAGCACCTTGCCTCAGCTGTACCTCTGTACCTCTTGTATTCTGCTGTGGAAATTCTGACCCTTAAAGTAGGCACCTCTGAGAATCTGCTAGGCACCTGTACATGTGCAAATCATGCAAGGGAGTAAACACCCATGGGAAACACTTTTCCAAAGGGAGAATGGAAGCTGGTGGGTAAATGCTCCCCTCTTTCTTCCCTCATGTGGACAACTGTGAAGTGTATTCCATGTGGCTTATCAGAGGGTTCCAGCAGAATTAAGCCCAGTTGCCCATGACAGTAATTAGCTCAGAACACACACTTGTGCTGGCTGGGGCTCATGCTCACTCCCTGCCATGTGGTCCTCTCATCAGGCCATCTTGTAACACAGCAGCTTACTTCTTCAAAGCCTTAACGGAAAAAGTCTCTAGTGCAAGTGTGCTACCCAGACAGAGTCTTACATGACAGTGTAACCATGGGAATGACATCCCATCATCTTTGCCATACTGCATTGGTTAGAAACAAGTCATAGGTCACACCCCCACATAAGGAGAAGCGATTACATGAGAGTGTGAATACCAGAAAGTGGAGATCATGGGGTTCACCTTAGGGTCTACTTGTCGCAGAAAGTTTAAGATCACCCTAGTGATATACTTCTAACAAATGGTACAATCCTAACCATATAGTCTGCCCTTAGCACCCCCATTCCTTTGATCTATTTCAGCTGTCTTTTCTCAAAACATATTTAACTTCATCATATCTCTGAAGAGTGGGAAGGGTACAATTGGTATTTTAGGTAAAGATGCATAATAGTTTGACAAAAAATTTAAAATGCTGGATTTTTCTGAGCTTTATTTCTTACACCCTTATAGCTAATGTTTGGAATCTCACTATCCCTGTTGGGTAAAGAGGCATAATACAAAGATATAGTCTTTTTTCTTTTTTTTCCTTTGAGACAGAGTCTCATTATGTTGCCCGGGCTAGAGTGCTGTGGCGTTAGCATAGTTCACAGCAACCTCAAACTCCTGGGCTCAAGCCATCCTTCTGCCTCAGCCTCCCAAGTAGCAGGGACTACAGGCATATGCCACCATGCCCGGCTAATTTTTTCTATATATTTTTAGTTGGCCAATTAATTTCTTTCTATTTTTAGTAGAGATGGGGTCTCACTCTTGTTCAGGCTGGTTTCGAACTCCTGACCCTGAGCAATCCACTCACCTTGGCCTCCCAGAGTGCTAGAATTACAGGCGTGAGCCACCATGCCCGGCCGAGATACAGTCTTACAGTGTAATATCCAGTCATATGTCACTTAATGATGGGGATGCACTTTGAGAAATGTGTCGTTAGGTGATTTTGTCATTGTGCAAACATCATAGAGTGTACTGACATAAACTTAGATAGTATAGCCTATACATACCTAGACTATATGGTACAGCCTATTGCTCCTAGGCTACAACCTGTACAGCATGTTACCATACTGAATACTACAGGCAACTGCAACACAATGATAAGTATCTGTGTATCTAAATACAGAAAAGGTACAGTGAAAATATAATATTATAACCTTATAGAACCACTGTCACATATGTGGTATATGCAGTGTATGGCTGTATTTATCCACACAGAAGTATATCTTTGAAGTTTCCAACCCTATTAACAGTCTTACAAGATTTTCTTGCAATAGCTAAATGCCAGAAGGCATTACTTACTTATACTATAGATCTAATCTAAATATCTTTTTATGTTCCCTTTCAATATATTTTAAGTTATGTCCTGAGACAATCTCTGGATTGTCTATCTGAAAGGATACATGGTGGGTGCAGTGGCTCAGGCCTATAATCCTACAACTCTGGGAGGCCGAGGCAGGAGGATTGCTTGAGGTCAGGAGTTCGAGTGAGTGAGAGAGAGATCCTGTCTGACTAAAAATAGAAAAATTAGCTGGATGTGGTGGCACATGCCTATAGTCCCAGCTACTCAGGAAGCTGAGGCAGGAGGATCACTTGAGCCCATGAGTTTGAGGTTGCAGTGAGCTATGATGGTGCCACTGCCCTCTAGCCTGGTGATGGAATGAGAACCTGTCTCAAACAAACAAACAAACAAATAAAAAGTACATAAGAAATTGGTAACATTACTTGCCTCTGTGGAGGGGAATTGAGTGGCTGGGGGACAAAGTTAGAAGGGTGAGGGACTCTTTGCTGAACACCCTTGTGAATTCTGTTCCATGTGAATGTATTACCTATTCGAAAAATTAAATTAAAACACAACACCAGGCTATCGAAGTTGCTAAGGGTTCCTTCCTTTAGTGCTCAGTAAAAAATCAAATGCTAACCACAAAACCAAATGAATACTAGAAAGGAAATGAGAAAGTTCTCTACCTTGAGAACATTACTTTCTTCTGATGGGAAAGAGACAATCACTGAGATTCATGCTGCTTGTGTGTGAAAATGTACACTGAATGCTTGTATTCTTTATTCTTATAGCTTCTGCCAAGCTGTGTGAAAGGGAAAAGCAGACAGAGAAAGACAGGAAAGAAGCTCAAAACTTCTAGAGAAATAACTTTAGCAATTTAGTAAAGTAGGAGGCTACAGCACACAGACAACAACTGATAAAAGATTTCTCTTTAAGTCATGAAAGCACTGCCACACACACAGGATTAAATTTAAGAACTCTTAAGATACTTGATTGAATATTGACTGAAATTTCCTTAATGTTTTCTTTATAAATTACTGTTCTCTAATATGGCATTTTTAATGTTTACATTTAAGTGTTTTGAGGTAATGAGAACAACATGATGAAAGGGAAAAGCATTCATGGGGATGTTCTCTGGACACAGACACCACATATAACCCTTTACTATAATGCAGGGGATCTAACTCTGGGGCCTACAGCGGGCCTGAACTCCTTGAAGTTGAATGCGTTCTTATGTGCAGCCATCTTGCTGGAAGAGAGATGTAGGAGTTACCTCTAGAGTTGGACTGACCAATCACAAACCCAAATCCAATTCTCTTTAGCTGTGTGATGTGTGAAATTTTTGCCTGTTTCCTCATCTGCAAAATGTGGATAATACCAGCCGCCTCAGGGGTTACTTTGAAGAATAAATAATATATACATAGCTAGCCCTTAGTACATTGCTTACTAACAACTTATGGTAAACATTAAAAGAATGACAGCTATTACTACAAGCAAGGTTCCTTAACAAGGGTGCCCACTGTACTGGTGTATTGTAATTCAAAAGCAAACACAGGATTTGTGGGGTGTGCAAGAGGGTAGGAAGGAAGCATAATCTCAAGAGAGTAAAGCAAGCCAAAGCTCTACAACAGGAATAGTCAGTGACAACCTAAATGTACTACACAATTTCCTGTCACTGATTTATTAAAATGTTAAATAAAAACAATTTCAGTATTCAGTATGTGAAAAACCCAGAGATTCACACCTTTTTATCTAAAAACAAAAGATACCCATTTTCATCTTAACCATTATCTCACTAGTGCTGAACAATAAATTGGTATCCTTAATTCTATTATAATAACAAAGAGAAAAGTCTAAAGCTTTTGGGGAGAATCATATAATTATGCTTTTCAGAAAACTTGTTGCCATCTCCTTGTTGGTTACCTCTTACATGTGATTGTGTGCTTCCTTCAAAACAATGCACTCACAGATGATTTCTTCTCAGAGGTCATATTCCCTCTTTACCCAACTAGGAAAGAGTAGTTCTAAAATCAGAAGGACCAGGATTCAAATCTTGGCCTTAACACTTTGTAGCTACAACCCTAGGTAAGTGACAATATTTTCAAGTGTCAGTTTATCTGCAAATGGAGATAATACCTACCATGGAGGATAATGTGAGTAAAGTGCTTAGCACAGTGCCTGACAAAGAACAGGTGCTCAATAAATTCTCCTGCATAAATAAAATACAAAACTTTTAAGAAGAATTAGTAATCTTGATCTGTAATTTAGATTTTATCTGCTTACAGAATTACACGTATTTTTTAAAACCCCACTATTCTAGAACATTTCTTAGGGTCTCTGCATGGTGCAGTCAAAGACAGCTTTCAGAAAATACAAATGTAATCAGGTCACAAGCCTTGGTGAATTCAGGATAAAGCCAATTGTCTCAGCTTGGCATACAAAGTTCTTTATCACACAGCCCTGCTTGCCTCTGTAGCCTCATCTCTCTTATCTGTGCAATGCCAACTCCCCCCAACCAAAAAGTTTTTGCTCTCATTTATGCAGGCCTTTGTACCTACAGTTCCTTCTGCCTGATGTGCTCCCTTTTACTACCTCCAATCTTTACTTAACTCCTACTCATCCTCCAGGTCTCGCTTTTCTGAGAATTTCTTGATAATGTCCTCCTACCCTCACTCTCCATATTGGGTTTCTGGGCCCCTCTTCTTCCTAGATGCTCCTCAGGCATCCTGTGCTCTGCTCTGTTAGGGTTCTTGCACTGTAATTGCCTATACGGTTCCACCGTAACAGTCATTTACCACTAGATTATACTCACTACTTTAATGAATCTCAAGGCGTGGTATATAGTAAGGGCTAAATAAGAGTTTGTTAAAGTATAGGAGTCATAGTGCTAATTCTAAGTTACAGTGCTAATTCTAAGCTAAATGAGGGGCTCATTTGAATTGATAGGCTGTATCTTTTTCACCCCTAATAATATTCCATTTTAACCTTTATTTGCTTGAAAACTCACAGCAGCTGTTCCCTCAGGTTTACAGACCTATTATGATGATCAGATTTATAACTCTATATCCATCTACCTCTATTTAATTTAGTACCTCTAAAAAACTGACATCAAAATGTAGTTTAGGAGTCGTCGTTCACACCACTGAAGACTTTAGATACTTAATAATTTTATTGTTTACACTTCTAAACCAAAAAAACTATCAGTCTAGAGTTTAAGATGAAGCATAAATGAATCACACAGTTGAGTTTAGGATTATTTCTCAATCACTCATAATTAGATAGAAGCTCAGATGTCAATAGATTTAGAAAAACAATATAATAATGCCCATGTGTTTTCTAGAATTATTTTAGTGAATCAGTTTCAAAATTCAGCATTGTCCTTTAATGTAAACTTCAATTAGGTAGAAACATTTACAGTGGAAAGCTAATATTAAAATCAAACCACTTCAGAGAAGGCCTAACTCTATTACAATTGAAGAGGAACATAGAAACAAAGACATTTAAGTGTGCCAGTGTATTTTCAGTTTTCTGGCACTACTTTCAGATACACAAATATTTCACCTTCAAACTCTATCACATGTAAAACATTTATCAGAAGTTTTATAAACATGTCAATACCAAACATGAAGCACATAAACATGTTTTTAGTGCAAAGAACCATAAAAGAGCTTAAAGCCTTTTAATATATCAAAGTCATCCCCTTTGTGGAGATATACTTAGTAAGGCTAACCCATGTTAATTTGTAATAGAGACTGATACCCATTTTCACCAAAATATATGAAAAAATGGTTGAAGCCAAGCAGTTTCTGGACAGTTTATATTCACTGAATGTTTCAGCAGTTCCATAAATACACTCCAAACTAAGGTTTGGTCCCTTGGGGATATTTTTTAAAAGGTACTTTTTGGCAGGGGACAGTGGCTGACACCTGCAATCCTAGCAGTTCGGGAGATCGCTTGAGGCCAGGAGTTCAAGACCAGCCTGGGCAACTTAGTGAGACCCCTGTTTCTACAAAAAAATAATAAAAATCAGCCAGGCATGGTGGCATGTGCCTGTAGTCTCAGCTACTTGGGAGGCTGAGGCAGGAAAATCATTTGATTCTAGGAGTTGGAGGCTGCAGTGAGCTATGATGATGCCACTGCAATCTAGCTTAGGCATTAGAGTGAGGCCCTGTCTCAAAAAAAACAAAAACACTTTTTGTCAATAGTAGTTATCACTGGGGAAAGGGTTCTTAAATACCTTTAGTTTTATTTATATTATTTGAATATTCAACCATTAGTGTATCTATTACTTATATTTTTAGAAAGTAACTTAAAAAGAGTAACTATATATGTACTGAAATAAAATACTTTCCAAGGTTTAAGTATGAAAAAAGCAAGACAGGTAATATGTATAGCATGATGCTATTTATACAACAGAACAAGATATGCACAAGAAATAGACGCACACAAACCTTCATGCACACACAAAGATTTGTAAGGAAACCCATCAAACTGTTTACAGTATGTCAATAATAAGGATTTGGAAAAGGCATTAGTAGTGGGTAAAAGTACACTTTATACAATGTTTGTATGCCATTCCCCTTTTTTCAACAATGAGCATGAAATGATTCAATTAAAATTTAAAGTTTTGGCAGAATTGTTATAGGAGACGTTATGAATGCTACCAAACCTACTATCTAAAAGTCCTTTGAAGTACAAAGTATATGAGAAGCTTGGCTACTAAGTAGTAGGTGCTCAGTAAATTCTTATTTTGAAGTCCATTTTTGATCTGCAGAAGTAGCCTTGGGGAGGTAGCAACTTAAGCATTTGTTTCCTTATCTCTAAAATGGGAATAATAATAGCAACTACCACATAGGTTACCACAGAGATTAAGTAAGGTATTCCACAATAAGAGCTTAGCCCAGTGTCTTCCACACAGTAGCAGCTAAATAATATCATTACTAATCTATCTTAATTCTTGAAATAGTTTTTCTTCTAGCTACTTTCCAGACCAGAAAAAGACACAATGCTTTTATGTCTGGTTATAGTCCTTCTCTGGATGTTTTAGAGATAAGAGCAATGCTTGGTTTTAAGGCAGAAACTTCAACTCTACATCTCAATTCTGAGTTTGAAAAGCCAGGATATTTATACAATAGAGGTTTTTTCTTCCTTCTTTTCCCTCCTCAATCACTATATGTCCTCCCCTGCATCCCTATTTTTCTTACACCAAAGGAAAATACACCAAATATCCTGCATCTTGGACTCCATTTGTCTTTGTACTCCTTGGTGGTAGTAGGTCTAAGAAGAGTAGTCAAAACTTGACTATGGCAGAGTCAGAAAACTAAAAATAAGTTAGGGCTTTTGGGAAAAAGTGACAATTAGGCCATTTCTCTTAGAGTTTCCAAGAGAAAAAAAGAGACTATAATTAAATCAAACTATAGTGAAGTGGGAGTTTACACCAATTAGCCCACCACCATGGGAAAGCTCTATGGACCATTTTTTATGACTCTTTTTTTTGCCATCTAATGTTGAATGTTCCCTGCAATTGTAATCATATGGGGGCTGAGATTGAATGTGATATATGCATCTTGTTTAAAGAGTCTGAATCTGGTAATTTTTTATATTTTGGAAACTTGAAACTATGCTGTCAAATGATGTGTTAAAGAAAATAATTCTTACTTTTAGAAAATTTCTATTAAAGAGCTAACACAATCAGTTTTTAAAACATTTGTTAAGGCCCTCCCAACTGTGAGCCAGGCACAGTGCTTGGTGTCTACACATTTGTGAAGAAGAGGAAATGAATTTAAGTTGAGTAACACAGACAGAATTTATATAGTTAGTATGTGGCAGAGCCAGGATTAGAACACAGATTTAGCTTCAAAGTTCCTATTTACAAAACACCATTACCTTGGGACATTGTTATTTATCTCTGAATTTTTCTGCCAAATGGGAAATCTATTCTCCAAGCTTTGCAACATCGTGAAGATGAAATGAAATATTGTATGTGAAGTACCTGTCATGAACCTAAGTACATAGTGAACATTCAAAAATTGGGCTAGGCACAGTGGCTCAAACTTATAATCCCAGCACTTTGGGAGGCCAAGGCAGGAGGATCACTTGAACCGAAAAGTTTGAGATCAGCCTGGGCAACATACCAAGACCCCTGTCTCTATAAAAATTTTAAAAATTAGCTGGGTACGTGTAGCGTATGCCTGTAGTCCTGGCTACTCCAGAGGCTGAGGGCAGGAGAATCACTTGAGCCCAGAGTTTGAGGTTACAGTGAGGTATGATCATGCCACTATACTCCAGCCTGGGTGACAGAGGGAGACATGGTGTCTAAAACAACCAACCAACCAACCAATCAAACTTATTCTTTTTACCCAATATATAGAAATGATAAATGTTTGCGATAATAGATATGCTACTAATTATACTGATCTGATCATTGTACATTACATGAAACATTATTATGTACATTATAAATAAATAAAATTATGTCAATTAAAAAATGAGTTTAATGATAAACTCATTAAGCTGAACAGTTAAAAAACAACAACAAACTCTGGGAGGCCAACGTGGGAGGATCACTGGAGCTCAGGAGTTCAAAACCAGCCTAAGCAACAGGGAGACCTCATCTCTACTAAAAATAGAAAGAAATTAGCTGAACAACCAAAAATATGTAGAAAAAATTAGCCAGGCATGGTGGTCCATGCCTGTAGTCCCAGCTACTCAGGAGGCTGAGGCAGAAGGATTGTTTAAGCCCAGGAATTTGAGGTTGCTGTGAGTTAGGCTGACCCCACAGCACTCTAACCCCAGCAACAAATTGAGACTCTGACTAAAAAAAAAAAAAACAAAAAAACAAAAAAACTACAAAAAATGCTATTCATTTTAATTTCCTTCTCCCTGGTATAGCACCTTGCACAGCAATGGAGTTCAATAAATGCTAACCTGAAATGTAAAAAATTAGTATACTTTATGTGTCATATTTTAGGACCACTGATATCAAAAGTTTTGATCAACTGATGTTAATTACCTATTCCACTTTACTTTGAAAGTTATGTATAAATGGTGATACACGCAAGGCATAGTGAAGAACAGATGTCTCAATAATTCAAGACAAAATGTGATACTGTAAGTTACAAGTCTTTTGCTATTTCACCTTCTCCCTAGACCTAACTCATTTTTGGGATTTTATTATCACAGAGAAAAGGGAGAAAGCTTCTAATTAAACTCCAAAATAATTTTAAATAAAAATAAACAAGATATTCAATAGACTCTACTGCAAATGAACTGTTCATATTTTATTTATTTATTTTTTTGAGACAGTCTCACTCTGTTGCCTGGGCTAGACTGCCGTGGCGTCAGCCTAGCTCACAGCAATCTCACACTCCTGGGCTCAAGCAATCCTTCTGTCTCAGCCTCCAGAGTAGCTGGGACTACAGGCATGCGCTACCATGCCTGGCTTAATTTTTTCTACATATTTTTAGTTGGCCAATTAATTTCTTTCTATTTTTAGTGGAGACGGGGTCTCGCTCTTGCTCAGGCTGGTTTTGAACTCCTGACCTTGAGCGATCCACCCACCTTGGCCTCCCAGAGTGCTAGGTGTTCATATTTTAGAAATAACACTTCTTTGTTATGGCTACAAAGTGCCTGACATGTATTTATATTTAAAAAGTCACACAAGCCATGTATTCATTTATACCCAATGTCTTTTCAGTATACAAACAAGAGTGAATAAACATTCTACTTTTAATAGACAAGAAACAAGTACTGGCAACTCCTTACAATTTTATTTTCCCTCAAATCAAACAGGACAAGTAAGAAGTAAAAAGATGTTTAATTTAGAATAAAAATTTCCAAGTTACTTTAACATTATAAGTTATATAATTTATCGTGAATGTAAATTATTCTCATTACTACTATAAATAAATATTATTATTGAATTTTAGATACCTAATTAGCTCTTTGCTCTCAATTATAAATTAGTACAAGAGGGAAGATTGCCCCTGGATTAAACTTTTTTGGCTTCAAAAGACGAATAGTCTTAATTGGTTTTTCAAGAATATGTTAAATTCAATTGATATTCTATTTCATATTAATAGATCAAGAAGTAAAAGCTGATGAGATAATTCTACCTGACATTTAAGTTAAAAAGTGAGAATTAAATGGAGGAGTGTTATATACCATTTAGACAATGTCTCAACTTCCCTATAAATAATACTTCATATTTATCTCCTAGATTGAGACTAAGTGTTTTCAATTTGTTTGCAACTTCTAGAGTTAAACATTTATTACAACCTTCCCTCTTTTTTTTTTTTAAAGTTACTCAGTTTCCATTGGTATTAAAAGTAATTCAAAAATATGTAACTGAGAGTCTACTAAGAGCAAAAGCACTGTGCTAGGTTCCTTGGGTGAGTCAAAGACAACCAAGATTTTGATACTGACTTTAGGGAGTATATAATACACTAGGTGATAGAGGAAATAAGACAGGTGCATAGGTAATTCCAAAACAAATTAGACGTCAAAATCTAAAAAAGTCAGTGTTTAGAAGTTCTCAGGAAGTAGAAAATATGTTTAATGGCTAAGACAAAACAAGGGAAGTAGCATGTAAGTTTGGTCTTTAAAAGTTAGGGTAGAATTGGACATTTAGTGATCAAAGGCAAAGATACTCCAGACAGACAAAAGAAATGTGAGAGCAGAAAGGGTCAGAGGTAAGGAGGTTGTAGTCTATATGAAAAATGGCTTAAGTTTCAAAATAAAATATGTAATTAAATATTGGACTTTAAAACTCTACTCATAATTTGGAGTAAAAATTGTTTTTGAAGTGCTAAATTTAATTATGCTTAGAGATGTATTACTTCAGAGTCACTTGAACATGAACCTGAGATTAATTCTTCATCTATGTTGCATGTTTAACTGAAACCTGCATTTACTACTCTGCTCTGTTGATAATGCTCTTAGCACCATTGTTCTCCAGCGAGTGCATTCACACTAATTTGCTAAAGAGGAAACAATCATGGACAGAAGCAAAATGAACTGCCAGCTCAACTGAACTAAGACAGAAGGAGGAGTATCAATGTGGGGACAATGGAGAGGGTGGGAAGAGCAAGAGATGGATGAGTGAGTAGGGACAGTGAGTCTTTGCTATTTTGCATTTGTTTCAAGCCACACTTGGAACCTTACCAAGTTGCTAAGGGAAAAAATTAGGTCATTGCTTTCAGTTCCTTCTCTGTTAGATTTTTAATTCAATAAAATATAATCACATCCATTATTACTAAAAATACGGGCAAATGCATTACAAACTCCATTTCAAAACTAAAGTTATAAGTAAGTTTCATATCGCAAAGATTGATCAAGATGAATTTTTGATCAGGATGAAAAAACAACCTTCAGTTTGAAGTCTACAGTAAAATGCTCTGCACTGGAACATGCAGGTCGGTGCTAATTCTGTGTTATTTTGTTCTGAGGTAAACAGTATTTATGACAAGGATGGCAGGCCCATGGGTTGTTAAAGTTCATGAGAAAATCTACAGTTCTCCTAAAGACTGAATTTTTTCTCAAAAAATCATAAATTGATAGTATAGTCCTACTGCTGTTTTCTTATTTTCAGAGCCGTTTAACCATCTTATCCTAAGGTCATTAAGAAAAGTTATAGTGATCAAACACCTGGTCCTTCTTATGAGCTCTTCCAATCTGGTCATCTGTTTTGGAATTCTATACACTAACGTTTTTAATATAGGTACGGCTACCAATCAGCCTTTTCACACTGCAACTACAGAAAAAAACCCTCTAGTTGGCTTAAAGAGAAAAGGAATTTGTCTGAAAAGATATTGTTAGTCCCCAAGTGCTGCTGGGAAAGCTGGAGACCAGGCTCAGTAAACAAACGAGGACAAAGGAAGGCTGCAGAGTGAGGATGCCGTCACCGTCACGTGGAAGCCCAGTGAGAACCCTGAGTTGCCCTAGGAGCCTGGTCACTAAAGCTCCCACTCTGTCCCTGAATGGTGAATGTCATCACTACTACCATGGCCATGGCCTTCTCTCCTAGATCTTGCTGCCCCACTCTGCTTCCAGAAAGAATTCTCTGTAGTCTCTGCTTTTCCGTGCCATTAGCGCCCAATTCAAAAATTCTAGGTCATGTGCTAAAGCCCTAACCACAGAGAAGGCTGAAGAAACAAGTATCTGACCTTTTAGACTCTTTTTAATGGGAGGTGGGTTCTCCCTCCTATAAAGACCTACACAGCAAGGAACTCTCCCAAACTAGGCAGAAGGTCCTAATGCTGGGCAGCCAAAAAAGTCAAATGACCAATACAGGAACACTGTATATTCAGGAAACAATGGCTGCAACAGTACAAATACCTCTGTTCTCCTGGCTATGTGCTCTGAAGCAAAATGAGTGGTGACCTACCCAGGACCCTGACCCCACAGTCCCCCTAGCCGGGCCCACATTACCCTCACCCCAAGTGGTTCAACAACATATCAGGCTCAAAGCTGAGACTCCTACAAGTGGATGCTTCAATCAATCACCAGCCTGCTGTTGTGTGCCATAGCCTCCCACCCTCATCCCTGGAAATTGGTTCTCATGTTGCTCCCTTCTCCCACCATGCCCAAATTCCTGAGCTCAGAGTCAGAAGAGCTGCTATGAGTCACAACTTTATCACTTACAAGCCTGGGAAAAGGCTAGTTATTAATCTCTGAGCTCTACCACATTCATAGGCTGTAAGGATGACAAATCGAGATGAAGTAAAAGCTCTTTGTAAATTAAAATTGTAAGCACAATCTCATTGGTTAACAGTCTTCACAGATATGATAAATGACCCCATTCTTTAGGACTGTAGTCTTCTCTAGGTCTCTCTGGTTCTTATGGACACTGAGGGTGGATTTTTATTTAAAAAAAATTAATTTTGCAATCAAAATATATGCTTATAATTTTAAAAGTCTAACAGTAACAAAATGCTTACCCTAAAAACAAAACCTCCTGCTTTATATCCCTTCCACTCCCAGTACTGCTGCTCAGAGGCAACTACTCTCGATCCTTTAGCTCTTTTAGTATTTACCTCTATTAAAGTTTTTATTAAATCAATATTCAGTGTCTATATTATGATATTTAAATATTGCTTACTGCTGAGCCATGCTGTATGCTAGAATTATATTTTCTTTTGCATGTAATTTTATCTTGGGAGATATTAATTTCTTCTTTTCCTATTTGCTTCATTTTACACAAACCTATTGCTAATTCTTCGTAAATACACCAAAAGATCTATAAAATCTTTCAGTGTCATGTGGTACTTGATGTTCAAACATCTAAGGTAATTGATTTCTTCCTAGACACCACCTTCCTGGAGCCTTTCACCACCTGGTCCTGTCTAGACTGAGTGCCCAGTAGACCTACGGCACAGCTGGTGTCCTACATTTCCCTTTGCTCCTTTCTGGTGTAGGATCCCATACTTCTTCGTTTTTGGTTTGCTTCATCATTTGAGTAGGGATGAAGAGGGAGTATGTTTTTTGAGGCATGACTGAAAAAAATGCCATTATTTAGCCTTGCATGGTTGACAGTTGGCTAAATATAGAAATTTGTGTTTAAAATAATTTTCTATGAGCTTTTGAAAGGTACTACACCACTGTATTGCAGTATTCAGTCATTGCTATTGAAAATCAATACCATCTGATTCCTATTTCTTTGTATGGAACCTAATTTTTCCCTCTCTGCAATATTGTAGTATCATTTCTTTTTCCCCAGTGTTCTGAAAAAGGAACTTTTTAATATGAAGATTCCTTTAGTTTTGGCAATATTTCTTACATTACTCCATAGAAACTGTCTTCTCTTCACTTTTCTCTAGCATTATTACTAAAATCACTATTTGTTAAGATGTTAGATCTTGGATGAATATTCTTATTGTCTTCACTGTTGTCCATCTCTGTTACTTACTTTCTAGACTTTACCTTTCAATGTTACTTTATTTCCAAGAGCTCCTGTTTTTACTTTTATAGCATCCTACTTACGTCTCATTGATTCCATAAAATGTTTTTATATTAGCATATTTTCCTTTTTTTTTTTTTTTGGAGACAGGGTCTCACTCTGTTGCCCTGAGTACAGTGCCGTGGCATCAGCCTAGCTCACAGCAACCTCAAACTCCTGGGCTCAAGCAATCCTCCTGCCGCAGCCTCCCACGTAGCTGGGACTACAGGCATGTGCCACCACGCCCGGCTAATTTTTTTATTTTAGTAGAGACAGGGTCTCCCTCTTGCTCAGGCTGGTCTCAAACTCCTGAGGTCAAGCAATCCTCCCACCTTGGCCACCTGTGCTAGGATTACAGGCGTATATTTTGATTCTACTGAAGTTTTCTTCTGATCCCTTAATTGTCTGTTTCCTTCAGTATTTTGTTCTTTTTGTTCTGATCTCTGTCTCAATTTGGAAGCTTTCCTCAAATACCCAGTGATCCTTGGATGGGTTTTCATACATAAGACTGAGGCAGTACACAGCTGTTTGAAAGCTGTGCTGCACAAAGAAGCTTGCTGACTGTAGTCTCCTCTGTAGAACAAATGGAAGGCAAGCTGGCTTTGTCACTGTATTAACTCCTGAGTGTAATTTCACTGTGGAACCCCAAACCATCGGTTATCTATATGTGTATACATTTTTGGGCTATTCATTGTTTCCAGAGCTCCAATTTCCTCATCTGCCTGGCTGGTACTACAGCAGAGGAAGGGAAGTATGGGTGATTTCACCATCTAGTTTGTAGGCTTTCACATAATTCTAGATTTCAGCCCTGTGCCCCATCCTACCCTCTGTAACTATTTCCAGATTTGGATCTCCCTAGTTCAACTTCTTTAGAAAGTTCAGAAAATATTCACAAAATCGCATGTCTCTTGTGTTTGGATGGAGGGATAGTAATGGAGAGGAGAACTGAGGGGGTGGGACAGGCTTTGCCACACGGCTGCAAGTGATA
Source organism: Lepilemur ruficaudatus (assembly GCA_963574885.1). NCBI lineage: Eukaryota > Metazoa > Chordata > Mammalia > Primates > Lepilemuridae > Lepilemur > Lepilemur ruficaudatus. The sequence continues at coordinate 2,854 of CAUYRT010024357.1, read as the reverse complement.
CTCATGCAAGAATAGGCAAATGGACCACTGGAACAAAATGAAGACTAAGCACTGATGAATGTATACAAGGGAACTTAAGAGTGGCACAAATCAGGAAGAGAAATGGGCCAGATGCTGTGGCTCACGACTGCAATCCTAGCACTCTGGGAGGCCAAAGCGGGAGGATCGTTTGAGTTCAGGAGTTTGAGACCAGCCTGAGCAAAAGTGAGACCCGGTCTCTCCTAAAAATAGAAAAATTAGCCGGGCGTGGTGGTGCATGCCTGTAGTCCCAGCTACTCAGGAGGCTGGGGGGCAGGAGGATTGCCTGAGCCCAGGAGTTTGAAGTTGCTGTGAGCTAGGCTAATGCCATGGCACTACAGGTGACAGAGCAAGACTCCGTCTGAAAAGAAAAAAAAAAAAGGAAGGGAAATGGATTGTGTAATAGAGTATTCAGCTCACTATATGGAGAAAAAGCCATAGTCTTTTCTAATACCACATAAAATGGTGAATTTCAGGGTGGGGGAAAGGGTCCAACCACTCTTAAGATCAAATCTCTCTTTTTAATTCTACACTATGCTTATCCCTTTTTTTCAGAGTACCACCTGGCCTGAGCCATTCCATCATCTTAAGGAATGAGCAGCTTCCCTTCTCCTCAGTAGCTCCCTCTACAGGCTCTAGAGTTATAGACCTCTCCTCTGTTAAGCCAGTAATCAGCTCTCTCTCTACATGCTTTCCATCTTTCAAAAATTTCAATATCCTTTTTCCCACTGTTGTTTTCTTCTCAGGTATCTTTGTCCTTGAGACTTTACATATGTTTTAATTCTCTAATATTAGGGCTTTGGAGGAAAGAAAATTAAAGTTATACTCGATTTGCTACATTTAAATGGAAAGCAACTGAAGTTAAACCTGGTCATAAAATGCCAGTGCTGTAAGCTGAGGCCCCATTATTTACTTGAGATTGCCTACTGCCTGCTGACTACTGAATAAAGCACATTCTCTGTGTAGGCCAAGAACCTTCTTTTTACCCACTTGACAAACTCTGGCTGTCTCCCTATACTGCCTCTTTTTATGGTGCTCTTGAAGCTATCAAATCACCTTTTCTACCTTAAAAAGTGTTACCTATTCTCAAGGTCCTCACCTCCCTTGATAGGATTTGTTTTTTGTTTTTCCAAACTGGGCTGTAACTTTTTCCCAATTTTTAAAATTGTGGTAAAATACACAGAACATAAAATTTACCACTGTAACCATTTTTAAAAGCATATAGTTCAGTGGTATTAAATACATTCATGATGTTGTACAAGCATCACCACCACCCATCTCCAGATCTCTTTTCATCTTGCAAAACTGAAACTATACCCATTACACAATAACTCCCCATTTCTCCCTCCTCCCAGTGCCTGGCAGCCAACACTCTACTTTCTGTCTCCATGACTTTGGTTACTCTACCTCATATAAATGGAATCATATACTATTTGTCTTTTTGTGACTAGCTTATTTTACTTAGCAAATGTCTTGAAGGTCTTCCTCAATCCACTGGTTATTTAAGAGTGTGTTGTTTAATTTCCACAAATTTGTGAATTTTCCAGTTTTAATTCTGTTACTGATTTCTAAAGTTCATGCCATTGTGTTTGGAAAAGATATTTTGTATGATATCTATTTTTAAAAATCCACTGAGACTTAATCTGTGGCCTAACATATGGTCTATCCTGGAAAATATCTTATGTGTACTTGAGAAGAATGCGTATGCTGTTGCTGTTGGGTAGAGTGACTGTACTGTATGTGTCCATTAGATCTAGTTGGCTTATTGTGATAAGTCCTCTATATCTTTACTTATCTTCTGTCTGGTTGTTCTAGCCATTATTGAGTAGAGTATTGAAGTCTTTAACTATTATTGCAGAACTGTCTATTTCACATTCAAAAATTCTATCAGTTTTTCCTTCATACATAATTGCTGGTTTCTCATTAGTTGCATAAATGTTTATAATTGTTACATTTTCTTCCCGTATTGAACTTTTTTTTTTTTTTTTTTTTTTAGACAACGTCTTGCTCTGTTGCCTGGGCTAGAGCGCATGGTGTCATCATAGCTCACTGCAACCTCAAACTCCCGGGCTCAAGTGATCCTCCTGCCTCAGCCTCCCAAGTAGCTGGGACTACAGGCCTGTACTACCACATCTGGCTAATTTTTTATTTTTTTGTAGAGACCAGGTCTCACTATGTTGCTCAGTCTGGTCTCAAATTCCTGGCCTCAAGCAATCTTCCTGCCTTGGCCTTTTATTAATATATAATGTCCTTCTTTGTTTCTTGTAACTTTTTGGATGTAAAATCTATTCTATCTGATATTGAGATTAGCCTCTCCTGCTCTCTATAGATTATTATTTGCATGGAATATTAGGTTTTACATTTTTAAGTTAAATCTTATTTGAAATAAAAGATAATAATTGATTCAAACACATATACTAAATGCCCCAGGTATTGGGGACACAAAGATGAGAACAATATGGTCTTACCCTCAGGTTGCCCAATAGTCTAGTCTCAAAGCCTTTCTGAACTGGGAGTCCTCATCTGAATCACAGAACACACACACAAAAATTGCTATTTACTCAATTCTCTCCAAAATGGTACATAACTAGTACTGTGCTGGATGCATGGGAGCTGTTAATTCATTACACAAAATAGATGCCTCAGCATATTACGGGCTTAATCAGACTGCAGAACTCTTGTAAAAAGCTGATCGTAGGCCGGGCGCGGTGGCTCACGCCTGTAATCCTAGCACTCTGGGAGGCCGAGGCGGGTGGATTGCTCAAGGTCAGGAGTTCAAGACCAGCCTGAGCAAGAGCGAGACCCCGTCTCTACTACTAATAGAAAGAAATTAATT
>CAUYRT010024356.1:0-44729 GCA_963574885.1 Lepilemur ruficaudatus | reverse complement strand
AACCAGACAAAAATATACATTGGGGAAAAGAATCTCTTTTCAACAAATGGTGCTGGGAAAACTGGATAGCTACATGCAGAAAAATGAAACTGGATCCCTACCTCTCACCTCTCACAAAAATACACTCAAGATGGTTAACAGACCTAAACTTAAGGCATGAAACCTTAAGAATCCTAGAAGAGGATGTGGGTAAGACCCTTTCAGACGTCGGCCTAGGCAAAGAATTCTTGAAGAAGAGCCCCACAGCAATTAATGCAGCAACAAATATAAACAAATGGGATCTGATCAAATTAAAAAGCTTCTGCACAGCCAAAGAAACTATCACTAGAGCAAATAGACTACCCACAGAATGGGAGAAAATATTTGCTCTCTACACCTCTGACAAAGATTTGATAACAAGAATCTACCTAGAACTCAAAAGAATTAACAAGAAAAAAATCAAACAACCCCATTTATAAATGGGCAAAGGAGAGGAACAGAAACTTTTTCAAAGAAGACAGAATAATGGCCAGCAAACACATAAAAAAATGTTCATCATCTCTAATCATTAGAGAAATGCAAATCAAAACCACAATGAGATACCACATAACCCCGATGAGCTTGGCCTCTATCAAAAAATCCCAAAACAACAAATGCTGGCGAGGATGTGGAGCGACAGGAACACTCTTACACTGCTGGTGGGACTGCAAATTGGTGCAACCTTTGTGGAAAAGAATTTGGAGATTCCTCAAAGAGCTAAAACTAGAATTACCATTTGATCCAGCAATAGCATTATTAGGCATCTACCCAAAAGAGCATAAGACATTCTATGATAAAGACATCTGCACATGAATGTTTATGGCAGCACAATTCACTATTGCTAGGTCATGGAAACAACCTAAATGCCCGTCAGTACATGAGTGGATTATAAAAATTTGGTATATGTTTACAATGGAATACTACTCAATTTTAAGAAACAACAGTGAGCTAGCACCGCTTATATTATCCTGGATTAAGCTTGAGCCCATTATTCGAAGTGAGGTGACACAAGACCAGAAGAATGGGCCCCACATGTACTCGCCATCAAATTGGTACTCACTGATTAACACTATGGTGTTCAAATGGTGGTGGTGTTCACTAGAGATTTGGGGGGTAGGGAGGAGACCCACATCTGAGGGATGTGGTGAGCACTGTGGAGGGGAGGGGCATGCTTGAAACATAGTTGGGGAAGGGAATTAGGGGTTTCAATAGGGGAAATGAAATCCTCTAAAACTGATTTATGTGAATAACTGTACAACTTGGTAAATTTACTAATAATCATTTAATTGTACACTTAAAATGGAGTAAAGGCATGATATGTAAAGTATACTTCAATAGAGAAAAAAAAATAATAATAATAATGGTTATTTCTGAGTAGTGATATGATGAATGAAATCTGTGTTTTATTTTTTCTTGCATTTTTCAAATTATATACAATATCTTTATAACAAAACCAAAGACAGTAACAGTTATAAAAAAAGTTTATACTTTTTTGTTACAATAAAACATTTTGACATTTAAAGCATTAAAGTATTCCCAGGATAGACTGTACTGATTAAACTTTAAAGGCCACCCTTAAAACTATTGATACAGATATTTATCATTCCTATCTCACAGCCAGAATTTTTTTTTTAACCTTTATCTCTGGTTTCTTTTCCTTCCAGTTCTTCACTGTTTATGCTCTACCTTAATCCCAAAATCTGTACACCCTCCTTGCTTAGAATTAGCAAATATTATGAAGGACCATTACAGAGTCCTCTTTAAGAGGATGTGTTATCCTTTGATCTAGCAATTGTACTGCTAGGAATTTTCCCTACATACCTAAATGGCTATATATATTAAAGCATTGTTTAAATAGTAAAAAATTGAAAATAATGGAAAATTCTATGAATAAAGAACTGACAAATTCCATTCCCAAACAACACAACATCAGGCAACTTTTAAAGAGCGAGGTAGAGCTAAATGTAGTATTGCATCCAGATCTCCAAGATCTAGTTTTCATCTTTTAGAAAAAGGTTTAAAACAGCATCCCTAGTATAATTAATTTTTGTAGTTTTACATGCATGCATATATTTACACATGCATATAAAATTGTGATGGACATACTTTTCTTTTTCTGACTGGATATAAAAGAAAGTTTTAATAGTAGATATCTTTAGAGACAGTTGAGAGGAAAGCAAGGGAAAATACTTTTCACTTTTTACTTTTTTTAACACTTCAAATATTTTTACTTGTGTGTATATTACCTAAAGTGTTTTTTTAAAGAATCCATGTTTTATTATTTTCTTCTATATGGTAACCCCTAACTAACCATAAGCCACATGTGGCTATAGAGTTCTTAAAATGCGGCAAGTATAGAATGTTGTCATCACTATATAAATTTCAAAAAGTGTGTTCTAAAATATAAATCTTGGAAATATATTAAATAGGGCCAGTTTTGCAACAACTTTAACATACATCTCTGTAATCTGTAAAACCACAAATAAACGACCTTATACCTTACTTTTCTTGTTAACATTTGTGCTTAGAAAGCTATGGGCCTCTAAAACCAGCAGAAGAGGTACTCACCCTTGAAAAGGAACTTTTTAGTTGGGCTACGCTGAAAGGACACCTTACCAATTCCTAGGTCTCCCTCACAAAATCCCTAGTTGCTCTTGCCCCAAGTTTTCTTTTGGATTATGCTTTTTGTACTTTCAATTCAGAGTCTCAGTTTCTGCTCTTTGTCCAGTTTTTAGTCTTGGTCCATCTCATACTCTACTTCTTTGCACACCATATCCTTTTTTTTTCTTTTTTCTTTTTTTTCATTTCTTCAACCAATTACATACACACCAGATCCTAATGTACTACTCTCCAGTAGCTGGAAGGGCTCATGAGGCTTTGCTTCTCTGATTTCCACATTCACTATTTAGTCTTTACTATATCAAGGTAGGGGAATGTTGTAGATCAAAAAACAACCATAGATCTGAATGCTGGCTCTGTCACTGTATAATCATGGGCAAGCCACCACAGTAAAACCACCCAAAAGTTAAAACTCAGAGCTCAAATGAAACAATAGCACAAGAAGTAAAATAAAGCAAAAGGTACCACACAACAGAATGAACAGAATAGCATCCTGCATACCAATTCTATTAATCAATGTGAATGGTCTGAATGCCCCACTGAAGAGAGACAGGCTAGCTGAATGGATGAAAAAATACAACCAAGTATTGCTGTGTCCAGGAAACACATCTAACCCACAAGGACTCATACAGACTCAAGGTGAAGTGATGGGAAAAAATATTTCATGCAAATGTAAACCAAAAGAAAGCAGGTATAGCCATTCTCATAACATATCAAATTGGCTTTAAATCAACAATAGTAAAGAAAGACAAAGATAGTCAGTATACAATGATAAAGGGAGGAATTCAACTAGACATAATAATCCTCAATATTTATGCATCTAACATAGAGTGCCCAGATTCATAAAGCAAATCCTACTAGATCTAAGCAAAGAGATAAACAGCAGCATCATCCAAGAATTTCAACACCCCACTGACAGCACTGGATAGATCATCCAAGCAGAAAATAAATAAATAAACATTGGAGTTAAATGAGACTCTAGAACAAATGGGCCTAACAGATATTTACAGAATATTTTACCCCCAAACTACTGAATACACATTCTTCTCATCAGAACATGGAACATTCTCCAAGACTAATCATATCTTAGGCCACAAAACATGTTCCAACAAATTAAAAGAAAATAGAAATCATACCATGTATCTCCTAGACCACAGTGGAATAAAACTAGAAATCAACTCCAAGAGAAACACTTAATTTTACACAAAGTCATGGATATTAAACAACCTGCTGCTGAGTGATTACTGGGTCAATAATGATATTAAGATGCAAATCAAAAGATTCCTTGAAATGAATGACAAAGGGAATACAACCTACCAAAATCAATGGAATTCAGCAAAAGCAGTCCTAAGGGGGAAATTCATAGCCTTAAATGTCTACATCAAAAAGACAGAAACATCCCAAATTAACAATATAATGACATGTCTCAAGGCAATAGAAAAATAAAAGCAACCAAACCCAAAGCCACCCGAAGAAAATAACTGTTGTTAGTCTTCTTAAACAGAACAACTGCTAGACAAGAATTTCGTATCCTGCAAAACTAAGTTTCATAAATGGTAGAGAAATGAAGACTTTTCCAGACATGCAAACACTAATTTGTTACTATCAGTCCTTCCCTACAGGAAATGCTCACAAGTATACTATACATGGAATAGGACAATAGATACCCACCACAGTAAAAATATCAGAAAGTTAAACATCACAGCTCTTATAAAACAATAGCACAAGAGGGAAAACAAAAAAACAAGGCATCAACCAACATGATGAACAGAACAGCATCCCACATATCCATAATACCACTGAAAGTGAATGGTCTCAATGTCCCACATAAAAGACATAGGCTGCCTAAATGGATGAAAAAATACAACCTAAGTATATGCCCTCTCCAAAAAACCCAGCTAATGCAGAAGGAGTCACACAGACTCAAGGTAAAAGGATGGAAATGATATTCTAGACAAATGGAAATGAAAAGTGAGCAGGTATAGCCATTCTCATATCAGATAAAACGCACTTCAAATCAACAATGGTAAAAATGACAAAGATGGTCATTATATAATGGCAAAGGGAGCAATTCACCAAGAAGACATAAGAATTCTAAATATTTATGTACCTAACACAAAAGCTCCCAGATTCATAAAACAAATTCTACTAGATCTAAGCAAAGAAATAAATAGTAGCATCATAACTGCCAGGGACTTTAACTCCTTACTGGCAGAACTGGACATATCAGTGAAGCAGAAAATCAATAAGCAGACAATGGCCTTAAACAGGACTCTAGAACAAATCAACATAACAGATATTTCCAGAACATTTTACCCAAAAACTATTGAGTATCCTTTCTTTTCATCAGCACTTGGGACATTTTCCAAGATTGATCATCTCTTAGGTCACCAAACAAGCTTCAACGTATTCAAAAAAATTGATAATATCATATCATGTATCTTCTCAGACCACAGTGGACTAAAACTAGAAATCAACTCCAAGAGAAACTCTGAAATCTACATAAAGTCATGGAAATTAAACAACCTACTGCTGAATGATCCTTGGGTCAATGATGAAATCAAGAAGGAAATCAAAAGATTACTTGAATTGAATGAGAAAGGAGAAATAAGCTTTTGAAATCTACAGGATATAAGTCTAAAGAAGGAAGAAACAGAAAATCTGAATAGATCAATCATGAGCAGCAAGATTTAAGCAGTAATAAAAATTCTTCCAACAAAAAAAGCCCAGGGCCAGATAGATTTACAGCCAAAATCTATCAGACCTTTAAAGAAGAACTGGTACCTATCCTACAGAAATTATTCCATAATATTAAAAAGGAGAAAATCCCTCATAATTCATCCTACTCAGCCAGTATCATACTGATACCAAAGCCAGGAAAGGACACAATAAAAAAAGAAAATTACAAACCAACATCCTTATGAATATCCTTAGATGTAAAAATTTTCAATAAAATACTAGCAAACCAATTCAATAGCACATCAAAAAGATAATTCACCCTGATCAAGTAGGTTTCATTCCAGGAATGCATGGATGATTCAACATATGGAAATCAATAAATGCAATTCACCACATAAACAGAAGCAAAAACAAACACCATATGATCCTCTTAATAGATGCAGAAAAAGCATTTGATAAAATCCAGTACCACTTCATGATAAAAACCCTCAACAAAATAGGCATAGAAAGAACATGCCTCAAAATAATAAAAGTCATGTATGACAAACTCACAGCCAATATCATACTGAATGAGGAAATGTTGGAAAGCATTTGAAATGTTGGAAGAAGATAAGGGTATGCCCAGTGTCAACACTTCTATTCAACAGTACTGGAAGTCCTAAACAAAGCCATTAACCAAGGGAAAGAAATAAAGGAATCAGGAGAGAGGAGTTCAAACTATACCTGTTTGCTGATGATACAATGTTATATCCAGAAAACCAAAAGACTCCTAGAATTGATAAATAAATTCAATAAAGTCTCAGATTATAAAATCAAGATACACAAATCAGTAGCATTTCTACAGACTGACAATATTCAAGCTGAGAGTCAAATCAAGAACTCAATACCATTTATAATAGCTGCAAAGAAATATACTTACCCAAGGAGGTGAAAGATCTCTACAAGGAGAACTACAAAACACTGATGAAAGAAATCATAGATGACATAAACAAATAGGAAAACATCCAATACTCATGGATTGGAAAAATCAACATTGTTAAAATGTCCATACCACCCAAAGTGATATATAGATTTAACGTGATTCCCATCTAAATACCAATGTCAGTTTTCACAGACCTAGAAAAAAACAATCCTAAACTTCATATGAAACCAAAAAAGAACCTTAATAGCCAAAGCAATTCTAAGGAAAAAGAACAAATTTGGTGGGATCAAATTACCTGACTTTAAATTATACAAGGTTATAGCAACCAAAACAGTATGGTACTAGTATAAAGGTAAACACATAGACCAATGGAACAGAATAGAAAACCCAGAAATAGCTACAACCAATTAACTGTTGTCAAAGCAGACAAAAACAGACACTGGGGTAAGAACACCCTATTCAATAAATGGTACTGGGAAAATTGCATAGTCACCTGCAGAAGAATGAAACTAGATCCCTTTCTCTCAGTATATACAAAAATTAATCCAAGATAGATAAAAGACTTAAACATAAGGCATAAACCATGAAACTCCTAGGAGAAAATATAGGAAAAACTCTTCTAAACATTATCCTAGGCAAAGAATTTATGAATAAGCCTCCAAAGTCAAATATAGCAACTATAAAAATAAATAAATAGGACTTAATAAAATTAAAAAGCTTCTGCACAGCAAAGAAAATAATCAACAGAATTAACAGATAACCTACAGAATGGGAGAAAATATTTGCAAACTATACATGTGACAAAGGGCTAATATCCAGAATGTACAAAGAACTCATATAAATCAGCAAGAAAAAAAAACATCAAAAAGGGGGCAAATGACATGAACAGAAGTTTTTCAAAAAAAGACAAATGGCCAACATGTGAAGAAATGCTCCACATCACTAATCATCAAGGAAATGCAAATTAAAATTACAATGAGATACCACCTCACCACTGTCAGAATGGCCATTATTAAAAAGTCAAAAAATAATAGATGTTGGCATGGATGCAGACAGAAAGGAATGCTTATATATTGTTGGTGGGACTGCAAATTAGTACAACCTCTATGGAAAATAGTATGAAGATGCCTCGAAGAAATAAATACAGACTTACCATTTGATCTAGCAATCCCACTGCTAAGTATCTATCCAAAGGAAAAGAAGTTATTTTATCAAAAATACACTTGTAGGTGAATGTTTATAACAGTACAATTCACAATTGCAAAGATATGAAATCAACCTAAGTGCCCATCAATTCATGAGTGGATAAAGGCAATATGGTATATACATACCGTGAAGTAATACTCAACCATAAAAAGGAAAGAAATGTCTTTTGTAGCAACTTGGATGGAACTAGAGACCATTATCCTAAGTGAAGTATCTCAGGAGTAGAAAAACAAATACCCATATATTCTCACTAATAATTTGGAGCTAAACAATGGGTGCACGTGGGCACAAAGAGATGTAAAAGACATTAGCAACCAAGAAGGTGGGAGGATGAGAGGGTATGAGGGATAAAAACTTAAATATCAGGTATAATGAACACTATTCTGAAGATGGGCACACTAAAAACCGTGACTTAAGCATTTTACAAGATATCCATGTAACAAGAATATTTGTCCTCCCTTAGTATTTTGAAAATTAAAAAAGAAATACAAAACTTCTCAACAAAATACTAGTGAACTGAATTCAGTGACATATTCAAAGGATTATATCTCATGACCAGCTGGAATTTATTCCTGGTTCAACATGCGAAAATCAAGGTAACAGACCACATTAAGAGAATGAAGACCAAAAAAACCTACACGACCACCTTAACTAAGGTAGAAAAATTACATGATTGAATTCAGATTAGGACTAGAAGAAAACGAATTCAACATATTAAAAGCCATATATAAAAAATCCACAGTGAATATCATACTCAACAGTGAAAACCTGAAAGATTTTTCTCTCAGATCAGGAATAAGGCAAAGATTCTCATTTTCACCACTTCTATTCAACACAGTACTAGAAGTCTTAGCGATCAGGCAAGAAAAAGAACAACAGGCATCCAAATTAGAAATGAAGAGGTAAAATTAACTCTCCTCAAAGATCATATGATCTTATATGTAGAATAGCCTACATATGTCACACAATTTTTTGAAAAAAACCTGTTAGAATAAATAAATTCAGCAAAGTAGCAGGAGACAAAGTAAACATACAAAATTCAAGTTGTATTTCTATATACTAACAATGAACAATCCGAAAAGAAAATTAAGATAAGAATTCCATTTAAAAAGGCACTAAAAAGAATAAAATACTTAGAATTTAACTTAACCAAAAAGGTGAAGGACTTATACAATGAAAACTATAAAATATTTCTGAAAGAAATTGAAGAAGACATAAATAAATAAAAAAGTATCTCATGTTCATAGATTGGAAGATTTGACATTGTTAAGATGTCAATGCTACCCAAAGCAATCTTCAGATTTAATGCAATTCCCACGAAAATCTCAATGTCACTCTTTTTTGCAGAAATATAAAAACTCATCATAATCCTCACATGAAATCTAAAAGAACCCTGAATAGCCAAAAAAAAAAAAAAAAAATACTGAAAAATAATAACAAAGCTGGAGAACTCACACTTCCTAATTCCCAAACTGACTAAAGCCACAGTAATTTAAACAGTGTGGCACTGACATAAAGACAGACATATAGACCAATAGATAGAGAATCTAGAAATAAATGTCTACATGGTCAAATATGGACAAATCATTTTTGACAAGGATGTCAAGACCATTCAATGGAGAAAAGACAGTATTTTCTGGGAAAACTGGATATCCACATGCAAAAGAATGAAGCTCTACCCTTACCTAACACCATATGCAAAAATTTAAGTCAAACTATAAGCTAAATTTAAGACCTAAAATTATAAAACTTGTAGAGAAAGAGCTTTGGAGCAAAAGCTTCTTGACAACGATTTCTTGGATACAACATCAAAGGCACAGACAACAAAAGGAAAAAACAGACAACCTGGTACTCATGAAAATAAAAAGAACACTTGTTCATAAATACATCCACTATAAACACAGTAAAAGGGCATCCCATATGATGGGAGAAAATATTTGCAAGTCATATATCTAACAAGAGATTAATATCCAGAATATATGGAGAAATAAAAAAAAAACTCAAGAACAAAAAATCCAATTCAAAAAGGTCAAAGAACTTGAACAGACACTTCTCCAAAGAAAATATACAAATGATCAATAAGCCCATAAAAAAAGATACTCAAGGTTAGTCCCAGTGGTTCACACCTGCAATCCTAGCACTCTGGGAGGCCAAGGTGGGAAGATTACTTGAGGCCAAGAGTTCGAGACCAGCCTGGACAAAAAATTAGCTGGGAGTGGTGGCACACACCTATAGTCCTGATGCTCAGATGAATGAGGTGGGAGGATCTCCCAGGCCCAGGAGTTCAAGGCTGCAATGAGTTATGACCATGCCACTGAAGTACAGCTTGGGCAATAGAGCAAGACCCTGTCTAACAAAAAAAAAAAGGAAGGATGGAAGGAAGGAAGGAAAGAAGGAAGGAAGGAAGGGAGGGAGGGAGGGAGGGAGGGAGGGACGAAGGGAGGAAGGAAAGAAATGTGCACCATCCTTAGAGAATGCATATTTTCTTAAAATTAAAAAAAGATGCTCAATGTAACTAATCATTAGAGAAATGCAAATTGAAAGTACAATGACCACTTCTTCACATCCATTAGAATGGCTACTATTAAAATAATAATAATAATAAAAAGTGTTATTGAAGATGTAAAGAAACTGGAACCCCTATACATTGTTGGCGGGAATGTAAAATGGTGAAGGCACTGTGAAAAGAGTATGATGGTTTCTCAAAAAATTGAAAATAGAATTAACACATGATCCAACAATTCTGCTTCTGGGTATACATTCAAAAGAACTTACAGCAGGGTCTCAATTTTCAGAAGACAATATATAAATGGCCAACAGGTATAGGAAAAAAAATATTCAACATGACTAAGCATCAAGGAACTGCAAATTAAAACCACAATGAGATATCACCTCACACCTGTTAGTATGGCTACTATCAAAGAGAAAAAAAGATAAGTGTAGGTGAAGATGTAGAGAAAAGGGAACCCTTAAACACTGCTGGTGGGAATGCTAATTAGCACAGCCATCATGCAAACAGTATGGAGATTTCTCAAAAAATTAAAAATAGAACTACCATATGATACAGCAATCCCACTTCTGAGTATATACTTAAAGACAATAAAATCAATATGTCAAAGAGATATCTGCACTCCCATGTTCACTATAGCATTATTTACAATAGCTAAGATATGGAATCAACCTATGTTCATCAATGGATGAAGGGTTTCAGAACATGTAGTATACATACACAATGAAATACTATTCAGCCTTTAAAAAGAAGTAAATTCTGTCATTTGCAGCAACATGGATGAACCTAGAGGACATTAAGTTAATTGAAATAAGTCAGGCACAGAAAGAAAAATGCTGCATGTCTAACTTATATGTGGAAGCCTAAAAAATAAAATTCATAGAAGCAGAGAAGAATGCTGGTTACCAGAGACTGGGGGAGGGGTTTTGGAGAAATGCTGATCAAAGGATACAAAATTTCAGTTAGATAGGAGGAATAAGTTCAAGAGATCTATTGTATATCATAATGACTAATAGTATATTATTTACTTGAAAATTGCTTTAAAAAAAAAGAGGGTCTCGGAGAAATTTATACAACCATGTTCATAGTAACATTATTCACTATAGCTCAAACAGGGAAGCCACCCAAATGTCCATAAACAAAATGTGGTAAATACATACAATGGAATATTATTCCACCTTAAAACAAAACTCTGACATATGCTACAACATGGATGAACCTTGAGGATATTAAGTGAAATAAACCACTTACAAAAAGACAAATGCTACATGGCTCCACTCATCTGAGAAATTAGAATAGAGATAGAAAGTAAAATGATGGTTGTCAGGGGATGGAGAGGGAGGGAAATGGAGTTACTGTTCTACAGTACAGAGTTTTAGTTTGGCAAGATGGAAAGAATTTTGGAGATGGATGGTGGTGATGGTTGTACAACAATACGAATGTACTTAATGTCAGTGAAATACACACTTAAACATGATTAAGATGGTAAATGTTATGTGTATTTTATCACAATAAAAAAATGGGAGGTAAAAAAACACTCTAGAGCCCTGCAGAAATTTAAGTTGTTGCTGTATTGCACTTGCCCTCTCTAAATGTTACTTCCCCAGGAAGGCTACACCTTTCCAAAGAAACTGTGCTTTATAACTCTGCATGTCCTCAACATGCAGCTCAGTATCCCGCCCTTAATAAGCCCTCAAAAAACGCTGCTGCTGCTGCTGTTCCTGACAAAACACCTCATTAATGTGTTGTCTGGGATCAAATGAAGGTGAAATAATTTCTTTCCTCAGAAACATTAACTAAAACAGTTAATACAACACAGCTAACTTGTAAGATGATTATCAACTGTGATCCCCAACACAAACATTTTAAAAGTGGTAAAACTACTAGGCTGTTAAGAACATAAGCGCACATTCCTTAAGGGTGGAGTAATCCTCTCCCTCCCTGCTCTGTGATCACACTACTTTTAAACACTTACACATTATATTTTAATTCACTTTATGCTTATTTTCCCCTCTGGATAGTAAAATCCTTGAAAACAGTGGCTGTGCTTAGAATCTTGTTTATAGTAGCTGACAGTGCTTAATGTTTACTTACAGGACTAAATGCTACTAAAGAACTACTGACTATTAAAGGCAGAAATGGAAAATGTACTAGCCCAAATACCTAAATACCAGACCTGATAGAAGACATTACAACATATAAGGCAGATAACAGGTCAAAGAAATCAACCAAAATTTTTTGTTTTTATTCTGGGGATAAGAAGTACAGTTTTTGCTAACTGCCAATGGAACCTTGACTATTTTCCTTCAGATAAGAAGATATTCCAACATGCACAACTTGCATTTGTGCTTGTGGTATTATTAAAACAGATTTTCCATGGAGTGGGTCCTGAAGGTTAGGTAAACGTTTCAGCTGATAAGACGACCAGAGGCATGGCAGTGGGAGGAAACATATCACATCAGTTTCTATTTTCTTTTATATGTTACTTCGTCCATAGAGATTTACAGTTACCTTCACTTTCTTTCTCTTCAAAATCTATATATCCCAAAATGATAGTGAAGATTGGAAGGTATACATTTACTGACGTTTTCCAAACTGCATATACAGGGCACTACAGGCTGAGAGTTTGCATTTATAAAAATTCTTGTCTACCCTACTCTGGCAAGAAATAGGAAAACTAACAACAATGATAATTTATTGTTTTAGGTTGGCTTTCACTTACAGAGTGGTATATAATTATGAATATTTTTAATATATGGTTTTAATAACTGATGTTTGTGTTAATATGTCTTAATGGTTTTAAAATTGCCCTTTCACCTAGAAGTGAATTAAGAACAGTGAAATTTTAAAACTTGTAAAAATAATCAACTTTTTAAAATGCATCTTAAATATTTCTATCCACTTATGAAGTCATGTCGATGACTCAAAATTTATTAATTCCAAAATTATGTTATTAACATCCATAAGACAAGCTGATTGAAAAATTCAGTTTACTACTGTGAAAAACAAATGGCTGAAAACATACAGCTAATATTCAAAATTATAACACAATACATATCTTAAGACTTTTGTTTGAAGAACAAGCTCATTAAATTAATAAGATAATCTGCAATTAATGCACACAATTAAAGTCTCAATTTCTAGAACAAGTTCTTTGAGAAAAAACTATGCAAGGTTAATTTGCTGCTTGCTATGTATGGAATATTTTATTCGGTAGATTCCTAATGGTCACATTAATCTGATTAATTTTTCACAACCTCTTAAGATGAGGAAAAAATAATGGAAAACATTGCAATAACTTACTAAAAATTTGCCAAAAACCGTAACTAAAAGAGTAGTTTTCACAGTTACATTTTGCCTCTTAAAAACAGGAGCAATGCAACATTCTCCTAGATTTCAGTTTCATATCTGTCCATAGAATGTACAATAACATCAAGGAATCAACTGGCCAAGGAGAGGAGCAATTAAATTCAATAATAAACTATGAAAGCAAAGCTTTGCTAGTCTCCCAAGCAGGGCTGAGACAGTGTCATGTTATGGGCACAGTGGCAGAAGCATGTGGCAGCTGCTATCAGTACATTTTCATTTCTCCACTCTACTGTAAGCACAGTAAGCTCCACTAAGAAACTCCAGGAGTCTGCAGAGTTGGTCCAACTCACTCTAAATGTCAACCTCATCATTTCACCTGGCAATGGAGCACCATTTTCTCCAGTTCCCTGTCAGTGGTTACCCACCTTGTTAAGTTTGAGGACCTCCTTAAGGTGCAAAGAATTTCAGACCACCCCCCACTTTAGAAAATATATGATGACAACAAAAAACTACAAATAACACTTTTGAATAATTTTATATGTTACTACAACTACATCTTCATATATTTGAAAAGTTGCAGCTTATATATGTATAAGGCATGATGCTATTTTAGACAATTACTGGTAGACTTAGGAAGTCAAGCACTGCCTGGCATGCTCTGAGATCCCCTGGGGCATCTTGGCTCCCAGTCTGGAACCATGTTATCCTGTGTATGGACACTAGGAGGGAGCAGATTAGTGGCCTCATTATGGTAAACCTTCAAAAACAACACTGAGGAAAATTGTGCTTCATCTGCTTCTTTCTTCAGGAAGAAGTAACTTTTACTCTCTTTTTTTAGGTTAAATTTTTATTTAGTCATGGTCATTGCTTTCCTTTGGATACATTCTAATTTCTTTCTAAAGTATGGAAATCAAAACCAGACACAAAAACTCATCTAAAGTGTATTAATAAAGAATTCTGTTATCATGGGCAATATACCCTAGTCAGCTACCTATGTCTGCCTCATACCTAGGTTAGGATAAACTGTCTTTCTACCAGGACTCTACTTACATTAGTCAAGACATATATGAAAACTCTTGACTAACTTAATGCTCTTAAAAGCCTAAAGATTCATATTTGATTTTTTATTAATATAATTTATGCTTAATTCTGATTACACTATTTCATTTTTTATGGATTGGAAGAGTTAATATTCTTAAAATAAATTTTGTTATGTATATTTAATGTATACAACATAATGCTATGGGGTACAAACAGACAGTAAAAAGATTACTATAGTGAAGCAAATAAACATATCCATCATCTCACATGGTTACCATTTTTTTGTTTTGTTTTTGTGGTAAGAGTAGCTAAAATCTAGTCATTTAGTGTAAATCCCATATACAGAACAATTTTTTTTTTACTTCAAAGATGCATTGTGAGCTGCTTTATTACAGTGAATTAAACCATCTGTGAACTTCATAAGCAAGTGTTTAAAACATGATTTTCAAAGATGTTCCTTACCATTGTGACTAAAACCATAATGCAAGGAGTTTACATATACATATTTAAAAAATGAATCTCAGCATGTTACTTTAAAGATGCATTGTGAGCTGCTTTATTACAGTGAATTGAACTGTTTACCAAACTGTGAATTCCCATATACATTTTATTACCTATAGTCCTTGTGTTGTACATTAGATCTCTGATTGCACTGTTTTAAATTCAGAGTCATTAAATATAACTTACTCTTCTTTACTAAAGTACACATAGCCAGGCTTATGAGGAGAGTTTTGAGGTCTTGCTTAGGTATGGCAGGGAAAAATCAAACTATAAGAATCAAATTGTATTGAATAGCAAACAAAACAAGGGTGTTAGTCTTTTTAGCATTTTATTTGCAATATGGGTGAGATCTTCTGAGATATTTTAGCAAGAAACTTCATTGTAAATGTAAAAAAGTTATTATCATCATAATACAAGTACAATCAGAGAGAAAAGGAAGCATAAGTATCAATGGTAATAATTTCAATTACCAGGCAAAAGCAATGTAAATGGATAAAATCTAAGAATGTGATTTTTTTTCAATAGTCAATCCAATGAACTCTTGAATCATCCTGTTATTTGCTGGAACCTGACATGAAATAATGATTTTAAACAGAGTATACATGTATGTCATATAAATCAATTAGGCAAAATGTCAACATCATATTTTAATGTTTTTATTGTGCCTCTAATTCTTCTCACATCAAGCTTCTATTCAAAGCAATTTCTAGCAGTATGGAGTTCTGCTGCTTGCATCAAATAGTAAAATTACCAACATGGGTAACCAAATAGTAGATGGAAAGAAATTTTTCTTTATATTAAGTACTAGAACTAATAAAGGAAGGAAATAGGACAGAATATCATTTTTTGGAACTCCTAGGGGATCTGAGCATTGATTGATCATTAACTGCTAATATCATTAAAAGAGAGGCAATCAACCTCCTGATGGAAGAACATACTACCACCTAGGAAGCATCTTGACAAAAACCCATTTGAATCTGATTAAACTGCTAGTCTACATTCTACCAATTTACAAAATAAATAAATAAACAGAATGAAGAGCCTGTTAAACTACACCCAGTAATGCACTGAGCAAAATCTAGACTATGTGAAAAATAGTCTACAAATAGGAGAAACAAGGTTGGGAGGAAAAAAGAGGGAAGAGGATGGAAAGAGGGGGCCCTATGGATTGTATCATAAGATAATCAGAAATATGAGCAACAGACTATATATTTTATGATATGAAGGTGTTGATAATTTTTTAGGTGTGATATTTATACTGTGATTTTTAAGGAATACTTACTTTTAGAAACACATGTCAAAATACTTGTTGATATAATTATACAGTGTCTGGAATTGCCTTCATAATCCAATTGTGCGGGAGTAAATGGGCAAATGGATGAAACCAGTTCACCCAGTTGATAATTGTTAAAGATGGATAATGGGTTTACAGGGTTTGATTATAATAATCTCTTTAATTCTAATTTTGAAATTTCCTATATGTATTAGTTTGCAAGAGCTGCTATAACAAAATACCACAGACAGGGAGGCTTAAATAAGACACATATATTTTCTCACTATTCAGCAGGCTGGTTGGCAGGCTTGGTTTCTTCTGAGGCTTTTCTACTTTGCTTGCAGATGGCCACCTTCTTGTTTTGTCCTCACACGGTCTTTCCTTTGTGCATACTCATACCTGGTGTCTCTTGGTGTGTCCAAGTTTCCTCTTCTAATGAGGACACTAGTCCAATTGGATTAGGGCCCACCCTAATGACTTCATTTTAACTTAATTATCTCTTTAAAGGCCCGATCTCCAATTACAGTCACATACTTAGGTACTAGGAGTTAGGGCTTCAGTATATAAATTTGAGAGGGACAAAATTTAGCCCAAAACATCATAATAAGTTTAATGATAAAACACAAAACATAATATTTATAATTCAATATCTTAAAAACATAAAATCCATAACTTCAAAAGCTGAATTAAAAAAGATAAAAATTATTTCTCAGCCTACATCTTCAAATAAACTTGTCTCATATTCTCACCTTTTAATATTTACCTAAGCCTCCTCACTTAATGTGTATCCCTAGCAGAGATGTTATTAACATATTTCATCTTTCTTGTAGTGCCTTTCTCAGATTTTAGAGACTAAAGTACATTCAAAAGGGAAATAATTTTGTGTGAGCAGCCAGCTATGTCTAGGTACAAGAGCATTATCTCTTTTTCAAGAAAATATTCATCTCACAAATATTATTCCTAACTTTCAAAATTATGCACAAACGGAGAAATCGATATGAGTTAGGAGACAAAGCAATTAGGAAAAGTTGCAATTGGTTAATTATCCTCACCCAGTGCCCCATGCACCCATTTTCGCCTTAGTGGAGTTCACCAGTGGAGCCACAGTGCTTTATTTTCCTGTCCTATGCAACATTTACATGAAACCATAGAGAAAACACTAGCCAAACTTTACATAAATCTTGAGATACAACACATTTCATAGAAGTCAGCATCAGATTCAAAGGAAGGACCTGACAACCTGAAAGAATGGAGCCTGATAAGTTGATACAATTTATCAAGGATAAATGTATGATTCTACACTAGAGTTTAAAAACTCTTGCTGGAAAAAATAAGAGAGGTATGGTTTTGTAAGAACACACATTAAAAATTTTGTTAAAAACTTTGATTGGTAATAAAGACACTGAGGGTCAATATGTGCTTACTGAAAGTTAATATATTATTAGGCTGCACCAACAAGATTATAACAATTCAAAAGAAATATGATGATCCTATTTCAATTAAGGCTGTTCAAGTTTCATCCTGAATATTTTGTTTCTAGGTGATGCAATTCTAGAATGGTGAATATATTTAATACCATGTTGAATGAAGAATAGTGAAAACTTGAAAATGTTAGTCAAGATAAAACAAGACTGAAGAAAGATATAATCTTGTCTTTAAATATCTGGAGGGCTGTCATTTAGAAAGGCTTTAGGCATATTCTCCATGGCCCGTGCAGTAAGAACTAAGTAGCCCTGGCCAACTTCTCCTCATCCTTTAGGAAATATCACTTCTTCAGGGAGGCCTTCCCTAGTCTACAGACTGTGGGTTCCCAGCCACTGGCTTCTGCAGCTTTCATTCTTCTCTGTTGGGCACCAATCCTATTTGTTTGTCAAATGATATTAGCCTATATCTTAGTCCATTTGGGTTGCTATAACAAAATAACATAAACTGGGTGGCGTATAAACAACAGAAATTTATTTCTCACAGTTCCAGACATTAGGAAGTCCAAGATCAAGGCACTGGCAGAGTTATAGTCTGGCGAGGGCTCACTTCCTGGTTCATAGATGGGTGTCTTCTCACTCTAACCTCACATGGTAGAAGGGGTAAGGGGCTTCTTTTGGGCCTCCTTTATAAATACACTAATCCCAGTCACAAAGGCTCTGCTCTTATAACCTAATCACCCTCTGAAAGGTCCCATCTCCTAATAACTTCATCTCAGGGGTTAGAATTTCAACATATGAATTTTGACAGGACACAAACACTCAGACTATAGCACCCTGCTAGATTGTAAATTCCCAGAGAGGACAGACCCCATCTGATTTGTTAATCCTAGAACACTCATACTTAGCACAGTTGAATGAATTAAAAACACATGAGAAGTAGATTTGGATTAACATGAAGACGTATTTTTTAATAGAGTTGTGCAGAGATACATAGGCTGCCTCAAGAGGCAGCAACTGTCCTTTCATGGGAGGCCCTCATTCAGGCTTAAAATGGCAGTGAGGTACAGGAGATTAAAGGTGACTGGACTAAATGATTTTTGGCCTCCTTGCCAACTCAGGAACTATGATTTGAATTCTGCTGGGAAAGGTTAGGCTTATTACACCATATATTTCGTTTTATCACATCAGCTCAATTCTGAAACATTTTGGAAAAGTTTAGTAATAAATTTCTACATAATTGTTTCTGTTGAAAACCAAATATTATTTGATGTTTTCCCCATATTTTCTTTCTCCTTCTCTCCCTGCTCCCCAAAGCTGATGATTAGTATTTCCATTTTATTTTAGAGAACACAAAACTTCAGAAAACACAGTAGCAGACAGTGAGGTAAGGTCAGACTCACCACAGGAAAAATATTTCTGGGATTCTTAGCATTAACTGTGCCAAAAGTAAATGCAGATTTGATAAATGACACAAAGTCATTAACTCCCGACTTTGGCTGATTCAATTTTTATAAGGGCCCAATTTTCATAAAAACACATCAGATTTTTAGCAAATATAAAGATTGCATCTTTTATTTATAAGGCAAAAAAATCTACCCAAACACTTTTCACTAAAATTGTGTGCCCTGTAATACTGGCTTTCAGAGTATTAGTCAAGTATTACCTAACTTTGGTTATTCCTGTGGGAATTAATAAGTAAAGATCTTAAAGGTCAAACTCCTTAGAAGTTACTAAGATATCAGTTCTGACCTTGCTTACTTGATTTAGTTTGAAGTCTGGGATGAAGTCGCCAGATTTATGAACAAATACACAACACGCTTGCTATCCTTCCTCCATCCTCTGCCTTCCTTTTGAGGAACATCTTTTGTGAGCGTGTCCTCCAGCCCTAAATCAATTTATTGGACAATTATGGAATTGGGAAAACAATATGTTCTTAACCAGTAATAATAAAAATAACTACATAACATTTATTTTGAACTCTATTACATCCATGGTGAAGATAGCTAGGTAGCTAGGATGGAGAAATTACGTAAAGTAGAGGAGGGGACTGGAGATTGATACCCTAGAGTGGAGAGTAAAATTGTTGGGAGGGAGCCCACACACCAGGCAAAGGAGCTTAGGGAAAGCTCCACCCACAAATAGGACTGAGATGGCTCTCCTAAATGTGATCTGGATAGAGGTAATGACTTTGAAACTTAAAGCCTACCTCTTTCAGAGAACTTAATTCCTTGTTCTAAGGATGAGCAAGACAAGGAAAAGATTACAGAGAAGATATGAGAAGAATGGGAACTTTCACAATTTTCAAATGCTTAACATCTTCCTTTTGAATTATGTCATGCTAGGATTTAAAGACCAAGGAGTAGCCATTTGATTCATACTGTACTATGTTTATATTTACACCTTTCTATGTTTTCTACAAACATGCAAACCCTGCCAAATAATGTAATCATTTCTATGTTTAATGTAACTTCAAACATGTCTCTGAAAAAAAAAAAAGACCTGTGAAAAAAGTATGCCCATCCTAAGAAAAATTACATGGGTATATACCCTTCAGAGCAGGATTTCTCAAACATGAATGTATATACAATAATCACCTAGAGGTCTTGTGAAATGCAGATGTTAGTTCAATAGGTCTCAGCTGGGCTCTGAGAGCCTGCATTTCTAACAAGCTGCAGGTGATGCTGATGCTACTGGTCCATGGGCCACATTCTCAGTAGGTTACAGACCATGATGTGAAAATCCAGCTTTGGCAGGAAACCTGTCCCCTCAACTTCATTCCTCCATTTATTTTTTTCCCCTGAGTTCCTACACTTTTCCCTGCTTCACTGGTGAGAAAATCTTAGGTCCAAGCAGGGTGAGCACAAAAGAAAAGAAAAAATTCTAAAATTACAATGTCAAGTGGAGCAAGAAAATTTTAACTTGTCTCAAGGGTAGAGACATACTTTTTGATATGCATGAATTATACCTACTTCATGCAAATCACTGAACAAATGCATGGTAGCCTGTCTATTTCTTTTCACAAATGAAGCCCTATGTGTGCATAACTTAAGAAAAAGTTTATTTAATTAATGCATGGCACACCATCTCATCGTTAAGGTATCTCTAAGAGTGAGGTGATATAAGTCAAATTTTCCAGATAACTGAAGTTTATCTTTTTAAGTTTACAAACATATTTATTTTAGTGATTTTTAATTGGAATCTTTCTGGAAATAATATACTCAAGAATTGTGAAATATACCAAACAAAGCTTATCGTATCTATAGTTACCCAAGGTCAATAGTTATTATACCATGACATGATAAAACAGTGCTATAAGAGCCACTAAGGTCTAGGTGAGACTGACTATGTGCTCTTACTCAGTGGAGTGTCAGTGTCCGTCATCTGAGGGTTTTTCAGTCTATTTGTAGCAACCTTCTGCATCCTTCCTCCATGGTCAGCTGCCACTTCACACTGCTCCCTCATTGCCCTCTCCTTACAACTTCTAATCTGCTGCTTTATTTCTCATATGATTTTTTAGGAAATATTCTGAAACTGGCATCTTTCTCACTTCTGTTATGTTTTCAAAGCAGGAACTCCTTTTCCAGGTTTTGGGTAATCAATGTATTCATTTAAGCTCAAACCACACAAGTCGATCCTTCTGTAAGTATCTCTTACTATGAATATTGAATACTCACTGATCCCGGTGTCCTTACAGTACTGGACCAAGTACTGTCCCATGACTTTTAGTAGATGATTATATTCTTGGACATTGAGAAATTCCTGCTTATTATGGGATGGTTCCATGATCTCCAAGGGTATATTAACAATTCCAACCACACCTGCACCAAGTCTGAGGAAATAAATGCATATATAAATTTTGTAAAATTTGGCTACAGAATAAAAAACCAAATATATTCTGGTCATTTGAAATCAATTTTTCAAAAACAAATTTCATTTACTTGGTCTGGACCATGTCAAAACTTAATAAGGTATCCAATTTTGTTATCATCTATCTATGGTAATACCAAGTATCTTTGGTCCCATAATATAAAATCACTTTAGCACATCATTTCTGAATATGATTGCTTTTTCCAAACCTATCACCTGACGTGGGGAGTCAGGGTAGGTCGGATGGAGAGGCCTTTTAGCATTAAACACCAATAATGGCGCCTCACTGCAATAAATTGGCATAATCCTTTAAATGATACTGGTCAGAGAGTCTCCTTTTTCCTCATTTCATCTGTCAGGTTGGATTTCTCCTCATTATTGCAGAGGACCACGAAGTGCTCCATGAATTCTACTAAGGGACCATAAGGGTTGGGTTATCTCAAAGGGTAACAGGTATCTGACTCCATGTTTTTTCTCACTTTCTTAGTGGCATGTGATGCACATACCTGGGATATTCTGCTTGGTGACACAACCTGTTTTTAGAAAGAGTATCCAGTTGTCTAAGCCTTCAGGGCTCCCCACTGCCCTTGTCATGGCACACATGTCAAGCCTTCTCAATCTGGGGCCCCTGCCTATCATGTTTTTCACCACTTTCCTCTTCCAACCTGATTTCCCTTCACTATTCATTCTGTAAGTCTAAATTTGGGCACCACTTCTTCCAGGAAGCCTGACTTGACTTCCCCAGTTTGGTTTACTGCCTCTTCTCACTGTTCTTTTTGCATCTGATGCTCACCTCTAACACAATATTTATTCACTCATTCACTCAAGCTCAACACTTGGCCCCTGTTCCAGGAGCTAGGAATATAGTGATAAACCAGAAAGACAGGGTTCCTGGTTTTGAAGTTTCTCTTGACTGAAGGATGACAGTCATGAAGTTAAAAATCAGGTAAATGTACAAGACCATTTCAGATGATCAGTAGTATGAGGAACATAACACAGGTGTAATACATAAAGAGTGACAGGTGGATGAGGTAAGGGCAGGGGCCAATTTTAATTAGACAGTCAGGGAAGACTTTCCTGTGGAGAGGACTTTAGGCTCATGGCTGAATGGCGTGCTAGGGCCAGCACTAAGAAGATCTGAGGACAGAATGTTCAAGGCTGAGGGAATTCAAAGTGCCAAATCCTTAACACAGGAATGAGGTTAGGTCTGAGGGACAGGAAATGCAGAAAGGGTGGGATATGCGTAGGGACATGGGAGTCCCAGAGCCAGACAGACGTCAGATCTAAGACCATGGTAAGTAGTTCTATTCTAAATGCACTGGGGTTTTAAGCAAGAGAATCAACTAACTTAGGTTTTAAAAGATCATTTTTGCTGTTTTACCACAACATAAAAAATGTGCATTTATATGCCTGTCCCTTTCACTGGACTATAAGTTCCTTAGCCAAACGTAGTAGGTCTTGACCACTTTTGTCTGCAGAGCTTTGTATGGTGCCTGGCACACTGGCACATGATACTGCAATATAAGTGCTTGTTGAATGAACAATGAGTGAATTGCTAATTCCTTGAGATTAAGGAAGCAAGACGATAAATGCTCCCCTGACCCATTTTACTGGTCACAGTTATCTTGTCTGACTCTGTCCTTTTCTGTTTGTCCCTTCAGGACTCCACATAATTGATGAAAGCAGCTTGTAGAATTTCAGAACATTGGGAAAGCACCAGAATATATTACTCTAGAATCTAAATAGGCTGGAGAGTTTTAATAATATATGCTTACGCAGGTAACTGGCAAGAACTCATACATATAGGGGCTGCACAAAACATTAACTGGATTGCTTTACAAGATTATAGATTTTTCCTTTCTTTCTTTTCTAAAATTTTAAAAATACAATTGCATTATTTTTAAATTGATAAAACATTAAAATTTTAACCTCAATAGATGGCATAAGAAATGATAAAACATCAAGTTGCTCAAAGAATGCATTGAAACAATTTCTCAAAGTGTGACTTTTCCTTAGAGCATGCATGCTGCTTCACTGATATTATAAACTAGGCAGATTAATGCCTGTGCATTGACAGGGAGAGTGAACACAGAATATGACACCTGCTCCCATCATGATTAATCTCTCATCTCACTCCACATCTCACGGCAACCTCCCTCTCCCTGCTTGTGCATCTGAAAACAAAAACATACTTACAAGGACTTCAGTTTCAACTGTGGGCCCACTTTCTCATGCATTTTGATCAAACGGTTATTACTGTAAATGAACATTCCAGCTTGGCTTCGGTTTTCTATGTTCACTCCAAAGAATAGGGTGAGTGTTCTTGCTTTTTTTAATTCTCTAGAATTATATTTAGAAAAGTTTAAAAAGTGTTTTATTAAATAACAATATAATTTACACAACTGCTAATAGTTAAACTCAGAAGGTAAACATCAAGGGACTGTATTAAAAATAACCAGATATTTTACAAAACCTTGTAGGTTATACTCAGTATCTCTGTATAGCAATTATTTTGTATAAATACGATGCCAATGCCTATACCAGTCAAACACACACATTCTTTGACTCAAAAACATGTCTGCCAATTTAAATTTATAAGAACTAGAAAATGCCAAACGGGTTCTGAAATGTTTAACTGCTCTAACATGTACATTATAGCATTTTTGAAAAAATGATGACTTGGCTATTTTAAATTTTAGGTAGTGTCAAGAATGGATGTGATTTCTAACTTTCAGCATGTTCTCACATATCCTACATAGACTGGAATGTGCCAAAAGATATTCTTGGGCTTTCTCTCTAACCTTTTCCAGAATAAAAGGTAAATAAAAGTTAATAAAGCAAGTTTACAAGGGCAACAGATATGAGTTCCCGTTTTTCTGACTCTGACCTTCTATATTATGTTTTGTATCACTTTTCTATTAGAATTATAAAAATAGAAATCGAGAAATAGCAGACTATGATAAAAACAATTGTAGTAACAGGAGGCTACCGGGAGCTCTCAAAGTGCCTGGATGTGAGAGGCAGACCTGGCTTCAAACACAAGTTCGTCTTTTAACAACCAGGTGACCATGGATGAGGCTCTTAAACTCTCTGTCTCATCTGAAAAACAGGAATAATACCTACCTAGCCACTTGGGAAGTAGTAAAAACTAAAAGAGATAATGTTAAATATAAACCTGGAACAGATTAAGTGCATAACAAATGTTATTTTTCCTTTCCCAACCAAGAATGGCATTAAATAAAATTTTTCCTTTCACTCACCCTGTAGCTCCCCTCCCTTCATAAACACGGCCTTTTCTTTACAGGTTCATGACCCTGTGCTATTACAATTGATGTAATATACTCATTGAACTGATTAAATGCATCTATCATTAAAGTATAATGATAAAGTTCTTGCAGTCCTTCTATGTGACTATGATATACACAGTACATAAGACTTTCTTAGGAAGTTCTTGACATGGGTTAATGTATTATGTATTTATTAAATCCATGTACATCTAAGGTTAAATATACATGAATCAAACATTTTCTAAAAAATCACTGTGACTCAATGATGAGATCCCAACTTTTCAAGAAAAAGGAGGACCGTTTTAGGTACCCCTAAACAGAATATTACAGGATATAACATAGTTACCCTGCAATATTAAATGGTATACTGATTGTCTTCAAATTTTCTAAAAAACAGAATTTCACTAAAACCAAGTTCATGGCAACTGGCATTATAACTAACAAAATACAGTTGCTCATTTTTCATACATTTCACTATATGAACTGTTTCATATGGTGAGGTTGTTTCAATAGGTTTTTCTTTTTTCTTTAGATCTTTCTAAAGTCTTGAGAGAGGACTTGGATTTTTAATTAAAATTTCTATGACATTTTTATTTAAAATATTCTGATAAATGTAGAAATAACATTTCAAATTTTACTTATTTTGGTAAGTGCATAATTAACATTTCAAATTTAAGTTTTGAGGAATGTTATATTTATGTCAATGCATAATTCACTAAAAATAATGTTGAAAACTCATCACACTTCCCTAAAAAATAATTTCTCAAAGATATTGCAGTTTTCAAAGTATAACCTTACTTGGACAGCAGTGATTATTTTCAGTTTAACTTGTTTAGCTGCTGAGTTAGAAAGCAAGTCAACCTTATAAATAAGAATTCACTCATGTGCTGCATAATTACATTTTGGTCAATGACAGACCACATATACAATGGTGGCCCCATAAGATTATAATGCCGTATTTTTACCACACCTTTTCTATGTTGAGATATGTCTAGATACACCAGTACCACTGTGTTTCAAACACCTACCGTATTCAGTGCAGTAACATGCTTTACAGATTTGTAGCCTAGGAGCAACAGGCTGTACCATATAGCCTAGGTATGTAGTAGGCTATACCATCTAGGTTTCTGTAAGTGCACAGTGACAAAATAGCCTAATGACACATTTTTCAGAATGTATCCCATCGTTAAACAACACGATTATTTATTTTTAATAGAGTCTAGCTATTTTTATTTTCACTATATATAAGTGACATAATTACTAACATTATTTCCTATTTGAAATTTTAAGCTATTTGACAATAAAGAAAGTAGGACTAACCCTCCAGAATTTAAATGGCAAAGGACACAGAGGACGAGTAAGTCGTCAGCTTGATCCCCTTGGAAGTTCACTTCTTCATTAGCTCAAACAACCAAAAGCTGAACTAATTTTTAGCTTCTTTTAAGAAGTTTTAACATTATGTAGACATATACATGTACATGTAAATATATACTTTATAAATATTTTACATTGTTTATCTTGGTTGGGGCACCTTGACCGTATTAAGATTCATACTGAAAAAGAGAAATTGTCACAATAACTACCAAATCTGCCTACTTAGAAATCAGAATTTGCTTTAACATAGCACAGAGAATTCTTGCAAACAAAAAAAACCTTATGCCTTACCTCCGCTTCTCTTTAAGGTTCTTATGCTTTGCTTCTACATCCTCCAAAGCTTTCTGTAATACAGCCTGGAGAAGTACATTTGGTTGGAAAAGAACATAACACCATTGAATTAATGAAAGACAAGCTGATATTATCCTGTTATCCAAATGTTTCAAAGGAAACGATTACAGCTCACACTGCCTAATGTAATGCTAGCATGGTAAATAATCAATACTTGATAAATGATTAAATTCCAATAGCTAAGAAGATAAACCAAATCTGTTCTCTTTGTGTACATATTCACGTGTCCTCTCTGCCTTTTAGAGAAAGAAACTTTACTCCCCAAAATGGCACAGTGGCTTTGACACAAACTACATGAAAATTTTGCTGCGTTATTCAATGTACTAAGCTCTGGTTTTGTCTGTGAGAACAAGAAATGCTCAATTATGTGATCACTAAGTGTTCTTTCTTTTTTCAGGAAAAAAAAGATAATTAAAAAATTTTGTTAGTAGCAGAAAGAAAGTGTCTCCTCCATATCAAATTCGGGTTATTTCTAACTAATACTCTCCAAACTTTCCCTTTATGGGATACCCAACCCTAGACTTTTTCCCTTCCATAGTACTTTTATGCCAATGCCCAGATGTCTTTCCTATCTACTCTATTAATTCGATATATTGATTAATTCACTACCCTATTCTAATGACAAAAGGAATCATTCATTATTATTGGTCTCACACACATGAGAATAGACTTGTAATATGCTTCATCCACCTGCGGTGAGAAGTGGGCCTCTCTTTTGATGAGTGTATCACTGACTGAATAATATTTTCATTGGCTTTCAAGTAAAAGAAAATGGAAAATTAGTTGGCAAGTATTTCATTTCAAATTCAACTGCCTGGAAGAATTTAAAAGGTCAAAAGTTCAGGTTATTCTACTTTGCTCTCTTCTCTGCCTCAAAGAATCCAGAGTGCACTGTGTCAGAGCAACAAAGCAAACTGGTCAAAGACTTCCCCACCCTACCTGGCAGTGCCCTCGGTGCACAGAGCAGAGAGGCAGGGAGAAGTAATAGGCAAGGGAGAGAAGGAAAAGCAAGGTCCTGACCCACTGGAAAGGGTCTGGTTCTCTTGGCTTTCAAACACATAAAGCAAAGGGAATTGATTTCTTAGAAATAAAATTAAATAGCTTAAACTATTAAAAAAATCAATAACCAATAAGACAGGTTTGCCTTTAACTTGAAAAACATAAATGAAAAAAAGAAAGAGAATTTGGGGAAAGCCATGGACAGATTTAGCTTTGGGGCATGACCACATGCTACTCTTTGATTTCATCCCTTACTCATGACCCTTAGATATGGGAGCTCTTTATCAGACACAGCCTTGGTCCTGGGAAGTTTAAGGGCAAATCACTGAAAGAATTCATATATTTAGTCTATACAACGGATGAATAAAATGTGAAATAAAGCATTTTTTCTCCATATTCCTATTTATCTCTTTGTATGTAAGCGAATAAATATGTTGCTTAATGATTCACCATGATAGAAAGCTTTATATCATATTTCTGCTAAAAGTTAGCAAACTTACTGTACGTATCTTGCAGCAATATTCTTTTAGCTACAATGCATTATAATTCATAATAATAGTTCTTTATAACTTATCTCACTCATGGGCATATTGCAAGGATTACAAAGAATGTTTATGAACTGTGTGGAGCAACTCATTGGAAAAGAGCTTTGTAAGTTGGAAGCATTGTTATTAATATTCATAATTATAGTATATAATTCCTAGCACTAGAAAGAAGGATTGCTTATTAGTCCTCTCCTCACTTTCCCCATTTATTTGGGTCCACAGGGAGCTATAATTTGAATAGATATTTTCAAGGAGACTTGATACGCGGTTTTTTTCCTGCCAGCTTTTTTATCATTTTCTCCTTTTCTCATATTACTTTTCTTTTCATTTTAAAGAAGTGGGTTGTGATACTCTTCCCTACTGTTCTAAATTCACCCCATGTTCTGTTCATCTTTGTTCTCAGTCTCAACTTTCCCCCGATTTGCTGGATTTCTTCTCTTTTCTCTGCAGTCATCTATTCTGTTTACCTGTGTTAAAACCAACTTAATCTTCTGAGCTCATCTGTGTTTAAAAGTTTGGGAAGTAAATGATAACAGATAGCTATGCACAGGAAAAAGCAAATGACACTATTTGCCGTTTAAGAAGACTACTCTTTACACACCGCACCTTGGCAGAAGACAAAGAGGTTATGTCAGACCGGTTTACTTCAATTTGTGCTTCTTTCAACGTGAGTTCAGCTGGAAGCAGAAGCAAGATAGTTATCATACAGTGAAACTCTTTCAAGCAATTTAAATGAGCGTTTTCCATACATTTAGCCATGACCAGCAAGAACAGAATACAGACCATAATCTCAGAAGACCCTACATTCCTTTCATAGCTTTTATGCATTTTAAGTCTTCTTTCTATTGGGCTTCCACTTAGGCATGACAGGGCATAAATATACACATATAAATTCAAAAGTCATGAGCAAAACTTTGGCTGACAGAAAATGTTTTAAAATCTACAAAATATGGATGTATAGCTACTCCTCACCACCAGATGACTGGGGAGTGTAGCTTTGTCCCTTTGGTGGGAGGAGCAGATGTGTAGAATATCCTTCTTAAAGTGGATGCAATGTTGATCTCCAAAATGACCTAAAGCAGCACCATGACAATCAGAGTTTCTAATATATCAATCTAGTTCCAACTGTGTTCAGGATCATACTTGTAATAATAAATAATATCATAATTCAACAAACTCTGAAATGGAAAGAATAAAGAATATATCACAAAGTTCCTTAGAGGTAGGAACTACATTAGAGTAACTGTAGCTCCTACAACGCCTGGAGCAGCGTATGTCTCAGAATATATATATAATAAGTGCACAATTTAAAAAAAAGAACATTTGCTGAATGAATGAAAAACAATAATGTAGGCTTAGGTAATCACATACCAATCTTTACTGCTTCTTCCGCCTTTTTAACTTCATTTTTAAATGCTCCTTTAAAAGAAGATGTGACATAAAAATACTTTCTGTAAAGAAAAAAGAGAGAAGAACAGAATTAAGTCAGATTATCATTTTAAAGTATATAGTAAGAAAATATTCTTTAGTAAAACTATATACTCTAGAGATACATAATTATTGAGCGATTCATTGAGTAAGTTATATCTAGCTGGTAAATTAGCAAACTTTATACCTAAGAAGAAATTCTTTATCTTTTAATACTTAGAAATTTTGCTCTTGTAAGGGAACTTCAAGAAGCATGTAAGAAAATCTCTGTCTACACAAATGTTCACTTATATATACAAAATAGGATAATTTTTTTTAAAAAATCTTCATGAAATTGCTCCATTATCAAAGTTTCTAGTTAATATGCACAGCCCTCTTACTCATATCATCACTGACACTGGATAAACTGCTTCTCCCAGTCCCCAAACAATTACCTCTAACTGAAATGCTCAGAAACACACATTAATATATCATTTTAAATTGCTAAAAGCTCATTTTCTACTGTATTGATCAAGAAGCCTATTTTCAAGGTCCATTGTTTTAGTGACAGCCAAGATGCTCTAGAACAATGAAAGAAAAAAAATATGTATGTATATATCCAGAAATTCAAAGAGGACAAGCCATAGACGATAAAAGCTCTGTAGAACAGAGGTTCCCTGAATGCAGTTGAAACTATGTGCATCTGTTATAGGAGATTCTTGGAACCTGGCTTTTAAATATTGGTTTAAATCATCACAGAATTATATTTGATCTGAGAATGCTCAAAGCTCTGTACACCCTAAATGTAAATCAATACAAAAAGAGTTAAATAGATCACTATACATTTAACAATGACAAAGATCTCTAAGATACAACTGTAAGTGAAAAACAAGTTATACACAATTTTATGTTTTAAAAGAACTATATTTGTGTGTGTGTACATGCATGTGTGTGTAACTGTGGAAAACAATCTTGAAGGATATTTATTAAACTTCTAGCAGAGGTTCTCCATTGGGGGAGATTATGGATTGCTAGAGCACAGAATGAATGATAAGTGGTAAAGGGAGCTTTCAGTAATTTGATTTTTTGCCCCGTATCTAATTCTATATTGTTTAAATTTTTATTAATTTTACCATTTTATGAGCAAAATAGAACCCCTCCCCCCCAAGAGAAACAAAAATATCAACAAATACTGAGTAATTTTGTGTTGCAGAAGTATAGAGTATAACTTGCTACAGAATTTTGAGTGACTGATTTGTCAGAACAACTTGCAGAAATTTAAACTTTTATTGATTTTAACTCTCACACTTGCAACATTTGCCCAAAACACTTTGGCCAATATCAAATATTATATTTTAAAATTTAAGTTGAAAAAACAGACTGTAAGTAAACTACAGTTCTGAACTTTTATTAATGCAAAAAAAATTAGCCCATATTTATAAATCACAACTACCTTGTAGTATTCAATCATAATTATTTTATTTTTTAAATTATGAGAGTTTACTTGGTTTAGTTATATTGTAAAACAATTATAATCCTTGGTTATTCCTTACAACATGTAATGAGGGGTGGGATCAAACATTTCCTGGATTGTATAATGTTGACAGCTAGACCTGGATGTCAAATAGACTTCTAAAATTTAGTAACTCCAGAATGAAGTGAAGAGAACTCTATCCACCATTACTCCTTCTCCTATACCTGCAACTCCCTTATTCCCAAGCTCTTGTTCATGGAAAAACTCAGAAGGCCTTCCAGACTCCTCCTTTTCTCTCCACCCTGCATCCAATCCATCGGCAAGTCTTGCTGGCTCTATCTTCACAACAAATCTGTAATAGACACTTTTTATCACTTCTACCATTACAACCTGAACTCAAGCCATGATCATTTCTCCCCTACAATAATAAATGGTATCCATCCTACCTAATCATTCTTCCTCCCTTCTTGTCCCATGAAATCAATTTTCCACTCAACAGCCAGAGCCATCTTTTAAAAACAAAAATCAAGTGATGCCACTCTTCTTCTCAAAAATCATTCCATTCTCAACACAGCCACCTCTTGTCATGTTGCTCCAGGCCCTCCCAGATCTGCCGCATCTTCCTCATCTCTTTCCAGTCACAGGGCTCTAGCTAGACTAGCCTTTGACTCCTGCCTTTGTACTTACTATCCTCCCTTCCTGGAACCACCTTCCCACAAAATTTTTGCATGAGTCACTGTGCTACCCACCCTCCAAGATGTCCCCTCATGGTTTTTGCCTCCTGGTATTCATGCCTTTGTGTAGTGCCCTCTCACAATGAATCTAGTCTGACCTGTGTGACCAACAGAATATGACAGAGGGGATGGTGACTGACTTCTGAGGCTGGATGCTAAAAGTTGTCAGTTTCCACTTGGTTCTCTTGAATTGCTCACTCTGGTGGAAGTCAGCCCCTGTGTCATGAAAATACTCAAGCAGACCTTATGCCATGGCCCTTGTAAAGAGGAATCAACTCGCTAGCCATGTGAGTGACCCACCCTGGAAGTGGGTCTTTTAGCTCCAGTCAAACCATCAGAAACCCTAGCCTAAATCTCTTAGCCACTTCATGAAAGATCCCTAAGCCAAAAACAGTCAATAGAGTAACTCTAAAATTACTTACCCACAGAAACTGAGTGATAATAAGTGGTTACTTTCATTATTAAACCACTAAATTTTGGGGTGATCTGCTATGCAGAGATAAATAACTAATACAGTCACTCTTTCAGTTTATTCAGCTCTCTGCATAAGTTACTTCCTTGATTTCCTAACTAAAATAGCCATCCAACCCTCCCATAACTCCTTATTCCCTGCCTTATTTTATTTTTCTTCATAGCATTTAGAATTACCTGATATTTTATTATCCATTTTTATTTACATATTGTCTTCCCTTCCCCACTAGAATATAAGCTCCACGAGGGCGGGAGTTTTCTGTGTTGCTTGTGCTGAATGCTTAATGCCTGCAAGAATGTCTTGTACATGGTGACCATTCCATCCATTTATTATTATTCTTCATTTGTATAATAACAACTATCCTTGATTTAGGAACATTTTGGGAACATTGCTGAGTGTTTTTACAGTTAAAATAAAACATCATTTTATTTTAATCCTCAAACACCCCTAAGTGGCACAGGAATTCCCAATTCACAGTGGAAATCAAGGCTCAAGTAATTGCCAAAGATCTACAACTGGTAAATGACAAAACCAAAATTCAATTCCAGGTTTGGCTAATCTAAATTTTGCTTCCAATCACTACACTAAAGATTAAATAATTTAAGATTAAAACACTCAATACATACATAAGATGCACAGGATACAAAGGAGTCACTTTATAAAAATTATTAGTCTGGTAGGTAGGTGGGTGTGAGGGTGTGGGAAGCAGCCCTAAAAATTAAAGACTGTCTTAGAAGCACAGTGTTTCAGAGCATTCAACAAGAGAACAGAGTTAATGTCCCTGAATAACTTTAAAAGCACCATGCTGTTCCTATGAAAGCAGGGTGACTCCAATTCCAACTCATTTGGGCTCCTTTCAGCATTATGGGTCTATAGCAAAGCAATGTTAATGAAGAATGGAGTTTTTCAAACAGATGCTTTGGTTCTGACTCCCTTAAAGCAGCGGTCCCCAACCTTTTTGGCTCCAGGGACTAGTTTTATGGAAGACAATTTTTCCATGGACCAGGGTGGGGTGGAGGATGGTTTCGGGATGATTCTAGTGCATTACATTTATTGTACACTTTATATCTATTATTATTACATTATAATATATATTGAAATAATTACATAACTCACCATCATGCACGGAGCCCTGAACTTGTTTTCCTGCAACTAGACAGTCCCACCTAGGGGTGATAGGAGACAGTGACACCTGAAGTATGTTGCTTATGTCCAGTGTATTCCGTAATCTCATTTTGGTTGCTGTCATTGCAGAAAACCCTCTTCACAAAGACAGGATGTTGGAAATGGAAGCAGACTTTTCAGTGCTTTTGTGGCAATCCTAGGACATTCCACCTTGGCTTTAACCCAGAATGTATGGAGATTTGAAGTTGTCTCAAACATAACTTTGAGACCACCATCATTTGCAATCGTAAGCATTTGATCCTCTTCTAGCATGGACAAAATCGATTCACCTGCTCATTCACAAATGGGTCACGGATCCATTCCTTCCGAGTTCGGGGCTCTTTTGTGCTTGGAAAGTAATGCTCAAACTCTTTTAAAAGCTGAGATAGGTGATCATGCACCAGCTAGGAGAAAGAAGACCCTGGCTAACGTTTGAAACGTCAAAAATCCCAGTGTTCATTCGTCACCCCCATAATTCTAGTTTGGCTTTGAATGCAGCCACTTTATCTGCTGACTTGAACACGGCTGTCATCCTCCCCTGAAGTGACATATTCAGTTCATTGAGCAGGTTGAATATTGAGCAGGGTCACACAGTGTAGTAAGCAAGTTTTGTGACCCATTCTGTGCCACTGAAATGTGCTGCCAGTGGTGACTGTTTTTCTAAAAGAAATCTCTGGAGTGGCTCTCATAACTCAAAAACTCTGGCCAGTGATCTACCTTTAGAAAGCCATCTCATTTCTGTGTGGAAGAGAAGACGTGTGTGCTCTGTGTCCATCTCCTCACAGAGCTGCGCAAACAGACATGAGTTAAGGGCATGTACTTTAATGTGGTTGATAATTTTAATCACATCCTGAAAAATGCTGTTCAGTTCAGGTGACATTTTTTGGATAGTCAGCATTTATCTACAAATAACACAGTGCATAGACTCACACTCAGAAGCAACCTTCTTCACCCAAGTAGTGAAACTAGAAAGCTCTCCAGTCATGGCAGCCACTCCGTCCGTGCATATACCAACACAAAACAACCAATTCGGTTTTCCTGGTATGTAATCAATCATTCAAAGACTTGAATAGTCCTGCTGCTGTGGTGTTAGTTGGCAACAAAAGTACACATAACATACCCTTATCCTGAGAAATATATGGCACAAAAACAAGCATTGCTGCCCTGCTGTCAACATCAGTGGTCTCATCAACCTGGATTGCATACCATGGTGACTCATCAATCCTTTCTAACAATTGTGCCTCAATGTCCTCTGCTATTTCATCAATTTATCTAGTTGCGGTGGTAGCTGAAAGAGGAAAAAAATGCCACCTTTTGAACTCCAGCCTCTCCTAAAAGTTCTCAGCAAATGTCCTTACTAGCAGGCAGGATCAACTCTTCACCAATAGCGAAGGGCCTCTTAGCTTTAGCCATGTGTTTAGCCACTAAGAATGACGCTGTCAGTGCAGACACATTTAATGAAGTGGTAACCTGCAATAATTGCTTCTGTTCTTCATGTTCATATTTTTTTCTTTTGAAAAACTACAAAAGCTTGTCTTTTAAGGCAGGGAGTTTTGTCTCCACGTGGCAAAGCAGTTTTGAAGATTTCATGGCTCCATTGGATAGCTGGTCACCACATATTATACAAAGTGGGCTTGGAGAATGTGAACCACCTTGTTGCAATGAACCTGTAATTTAAGTAGGACTTGGTATTTTCTTTTAAATGCAGCTTTTCATTTTGTTGGCAGTCTTAGAGTCTCCTGCTATCTCATCATTGGGTCTTTCCCCCTTCCCAAAGAAGCTCCCTAGCAACGTTTGTTTTTCACTCATTTTTGGCAGGGTTAGCTTGTGGGCTTACCAAAACTGTGACTGAGACAAGTACACAGAAAGAGGCACAGATGGAAGTGGTAAATAAAACAATGGGCAGGCCACGTGCAGACTAAAATAACCGTTGGATTCTGACTTAAAGCCTGCCACCAGACGCAGCCGTACAACTGATGTATATCAACTCGCTTGCCACTCTAAAGCCTGCCACCAGATACAGCTTAATTGTCACTTGCCACTCACTGATAGGGTTTTGATGTGAGTCTGCAAGCCAATGATTTATTGTTGTCTCTGTGCAGTCAAACCTCTCTGCTAATGATAATCTGTATTTGCAGCCACTCCCCAGCGCTAGCATCACCACCTCAGCACCACCTCAGATCATCAGGCATTAGATTCTCACAAGGAATGTGCAACCTAGATCCCCTGCATGCCCAGTCTGGAGTAGGGCTCGTGTTCCTATGAAAATCCAACACCGCCAATGATTTGACAGGAGGCGGAGCTCAGGCAGTGATTCGAGCAATGGAGAGCAGCTATAGATACAGATAAAATTTCACTGCTCAGCCGCCACTCACCTCTTGCCGCGCAGCCCAGTTCCTAACAGTCCACAGACCAGTAGCGGTCTGCAGCCCGGGAACTGCAGACTGCAGCCTTAAAGAGCTTTCAACGGTGCCTATTTTACTCTCTTTTTCATTCCTTTTTTTTTTAATTTTTATTTATTTATTTATTTATTTATTTTAATATCAGCATATTATGGGGGTACAAATGTTAAGGTTACGTACATTGCTCTTTTTTATTCCTAATATGCAAAAATTTAATGCTTGTATAAATCTGAGAATTATTTCTCTACTAAAGCTACTAAATTCAAAGACAAAGAAAATCAGTAATGTTTGTTGCCTAAGATCAAGTAAAATAGCCATATAATAACTTCTCTGTATGTTATATATGCAATATTTAAAACTCCAAGAATTATAGACTTATAAAATCTCTAAGTTGAAAGAAACCTGAAAAATCACCTAGCTGAAATTCTTCCCCAGGTAATTTCTTCTATAATCTAGACTCCTCCAGGGACAAATTTGTACTTATCTTGGGTGGGAGCCCCTTCCACTGCTGGAGAGTATGAACAACTCTATCACTGTCATGCACACTCATGGCCCTGTCTGAGTTGTTACACCTTGTGCCATGTCCGCTAGAGAAGGTAAATTTGTTATCATGGACATGCTGGTTTTAGTTATTACAGACATTAAGTCTGTTAACTGGACCAGGGCTGGCATTCAACCAAAGGAAGCTATGTGAGTGACCAAACTCCTCTGAAGCGGTTTGTCCTCAAAGTTTGCCCAATAGGGAAGCTTTGAAAACTTACTCTTAGAGAAGAAAAAGCTAGGTATATCCAGCAAAGACAGCTCTGGAGAGCTTAAGTATATCCTAAACAATAGTGGGCTGTCGTTTCAGTCCTCTAGAACATCACAGTCATGGAAACACTGAGTCAAAGGTGACAGTGAGGCAGCTACAATGGCTCCTACTACTTGACTTCTCTGAATACCCTTATACTAAACACCAATGGAAAAAGACATCTATGTGTCTCTTCCTTGTAAAAACATCCTAACATTCTCAGGCTGAGCTAACTGCAACTGTCTTCTATTTCTATCCAGCCATCCAAGTTCCATCCTCCGGAATTCCAACTATCACATGATGGCCTTTCACATTTTCACATAGGCCCCAATTCTTCTGTCCTCCATGGGATGACCCTCAGTTCCATCAAGAACCAAACAGTTACTTTTCTATGAACTAGACACTTTTCAGTGAATCTGTATCCCTCCTAAAGGATGCCCATCTGAGCATCTCCCTCCAGACATGGTGTGAGCAGGACATGGTTTATTGGTATCTTGTTCTGCCTGCTAAGCTCCATAACCATTTTTAGCAAACCTGTTACACTGTTTGCTTATACTAAGCTTGTATTTGCATATACTCAGCTTGTGGTCAATTAAAGCATCTATGCAATTTTTTTTCATATAAATCACTGTCGAGTATACTTATACAATAGCTTTTTTAATCGAAATACAGATCTGTACATTATCTATATTACATTTATCTTTTAGACTTCAACTCTTTCACACTTGTTTTTGTTTTCCCTAAGATATTCCTTGTAGTTCAAGGTAAACTATGAACTCAAGAAGCAAAAATATTTGGTTTTTATCCAACTTATTGATTAAAATACTGGGAATGAAACCAATGACACAACACCAAAAATTTCCTTCTAGTCTCTGAACTAGACACATTCGGGTAAAGTAGCCAAAGAAATTATAAATGCACCCACACAGACCCAGTAATGTTTGTTACAAAAGTATATAAAAATAATTGAACATGAAGTATAGTCATGTATAAGAACAAATAATACTTCAGGGTTACAGCAACCTGTTAGGGATACCTTGGTTTCCCATTTCATTTCTGGAAGTTTATTGGAGCCAGAGTGGCCAAGTAGACAGAGTATGTAACCACTTTTTAATACTCCCCAAATTCCTTTACTTTGGACAAACAGGGTCAACCCCAGTTCTTAATCTGTTCTAACAGTGCCATTAGAACTAGAATGTCTTTTAGGAAAGAAAAGAAAAGTAGAGATTACCCCATTAGGAGTGGGATAACACAGAGGAAATGCCACATATTTCTTACACAAGACTTTTGTCACCAGAGAACCTGTGAGGGTAATTACATGTAAGTAAATATGGCAAATGGAGAGGACGCAAACTCTAAGGTATAAAGCCATAATGGAATAAATCCTTCCATACTGTAGATACCAAAGATCAGATTTAACAGTTTATCAGAGCTCCAAATAAAACTTAGCAAATGTTCAAGCCTCTTTAAATTTCTTTTAGGGAAATATATATACATACACACACAATACACCTACTTCCTAGGTAATGTAATATCTAAGAATATCACAGAATGGGAAACAGCTATTACTTGATATAAGTAATAATTTAGGTAGATAAAATTTAATTTACTAAAATTCTCTCAGAAAATTGAGACAAATCCACATTTTCCATTGGCTCAAACCATTTTTACCCAATCTCACTGAGAGGAATAATTTAATTTGAGAAGATCAGCTATATTGATTGATCCAGGAAACTCTTGGTATTTCCCAGAAGAATAAGACTGATAAAAAGGAAACACTATGTTGATATTTATTAGGGAATGATAGACTTATTTATAGAGAAAATCTCAAGCTTGGTATACTTTATTTTTAAAAGATGATCTGCCGTATAATCAGAAACCAAAAGTAAAGTTTTTGAGGCATCCAATGGTGTGTGGTCAGCGAGTACGATATAGAGATCTATAATTTTTAACGTTAATATCTATATGAGTGATGGCAAGGCCCCAGGACGGCAACTGCTTTTTCATCAGAAATAGACAAGATGACAAATCTAAGTATGTTCTTAAGAGTTAATATGATAAAGGGGAAGAAGCTTAGAATTTGGATTGGTAAAGAATTTGGAAGCAGAAGATTTGAGTTCTGTTCCAGTTCTGACATTCCCTTATCTCTAAAATGGTGATGATAAAACCTAACCTATAGTGTCACTACAGAAATCAAATAAAATAGTGCAGATAAAAAGGCACACATACAGACTCTGTACAAGCATTAAATGTTCCTTCCAGTAGATGTTAAGCTCCTCAAAACTAGAATTAATCTTATCTTTCTTATGCTTTATACCTAGCACAATCTCAGACTCACAGAAGAATTTGACAAGTGTTCCATGTATAAATAAATGACCACCCAGAAACCACACCAAAAAAAGATCACCTAGTTGCATGTATAGTTGCGCAAGATAGATTTTATAATATGCAAATGTAAGATTAAAACTGTTTATGCCAAAATATAAATAAAAACATATAAGTGAACCAGATATGTATTTATAAATATGTTCATTCTATATGTATAATACACTCAAACATATATGCATATGGTTTAATAGTTTAAATTTATTATATAAACAGAAAATATAAGTGAACTGTGATCTTTTAATGGAACAATCACAGTCAAAGCACCTGAGATTCACTGAAGTAAAAACCAAATTTCTACTTGGGGTGATTATCTAACTTTGCATGTTCACAGCAGTATGTTGCTATTACTGCCAAATATTTGTTCAAATCTAATTGCGCCTTAGCAAACCTTCCCGAAAGCAGTTTAAATTTTGTTTACAACGTAAAAATCTTACTATCAAAGTCAATGCCCTCACTTTAACAATTCTGGGGAGCATTTAGTTTTTACAAATAAAAACTAAAAAGATAATTGAAGGAAGATGAGTTACCTGGGTCTATAGAGGCAATAACAGAGGTGCTTAGTTTTAACTTTTTTGGCTTGAATGAATATTCTCATCCATGGGTCAAAATACAGAACAGATGTGTAGGCTCTGAATGATGATCTCTCTGGAAAACTGGAATAGAAAATACCAAGGCCACAATGTAGAGGACACATGAAATCTCTTTGACAAGAAAAAATCAGACTATCAGGTTATGATGGTTACTACTAGAATGTACAGGAACTTTTCTTCTAAAACTAATGATGTCACAAACACTAGCAAATCTTTCAACACTCACTTTGTTAAGCAAGCCTTTAAATAAAAGGGCCTATATAAATAACCTACACTTTGGTTAGAACTGAACTTTTGTTGGCAACCAACCAATTCTAAGTAGATACTTTAGCAATAGATGATATGCTTTTCATTAAAGCTATTGACCCAGAAGGACAAAATCAAGTCAAACAAAACAATCCCCCGGTTCAAACATAACAAAAAGAATCTAGGCTCACATGAATACAAAGCATTTCCATTAAGTTACTGTAAACAGTGAAATACAATAAAAATGTTTAATTTGCTTTTAAAATTATGAACATGTAACATAAAACTTCATTCCATAAGTGTAGTAAGTACTAAAATATGTATTTATGGTCGGGTGATGGGAGGAATCTGATGACCTGCTAAGTGAAAAAGGAGAAGAGAGAAAAAGAATGGGAAGGCAATAAAACAGGAGCAGAAACAATGTAAATAGCCTATTAAGAAAACTACCCTTGTAAAACTGCATGTTGGGAAATCACCAAGTCACTGTATACTAATAACTCCGGGAACTTTCTATATTAAAATCTGTAAATCCTCTCCAATTAGACAAAGAAATAAAAATCAAAAACAAGACCAGCAATGCTTAAGAAGCAACGCTCTTTACTACTGGGATGCAGAAAAGGCTACTATTAAGGACTACAAGGTCAAATAGAGAGCAGGGAGCAGTAAATTCATCATTTTTACAATACTACCTTCAGTTCAGAGTGAGACAAAGATGATGGAAAGGGAATACAAGGGCTGGGTAAGGGGCTCTACTCAACAGGATGACACCATTGCTAGTTAGTCAGTAAGATAGGACAGAGCTCCAAACAATTTTCAAAAATGAAGATGAAGCCATAAGAAACCAAAGGATTTTCTGGTTGGTTATGACTTTCTTCAGGCACGATCTGAAGCTGATTAAAAGAGTCAGAGTTTCTTTTAATTGTTTAAAAAGAAATTCTTTTAAAGCAAGTCTCCCATAGAATTTTCCCAATATAAATTACATAAAAGAATCTAGTCTACCCCTATTATCCCATAAATCTAATACTAATGGATTTTTAATATAACAAGATAGGCTGTCTGCTTTAGGATGACATACTACAGTAACATGTTTGTTTTTAGTATACCAGAAGCTGCACAATTAAGTATGTCCTTACCCGTTAAAAGAAAAAGAAAAAAGTTACCTCGGGATGCTTGCCATTATTTAAATCCATTCTGGATTTACTGATTCGAAATTGCCCTTAGAGCTAGTAGCTCTTTCTTTTGACTCTCCTCAAAGCGGACTCATCTCTATCATTCAACGGTAAAAGTCAAAAGTAATTCACAGCCAAGTTTGAAAATTTGGGAAATATGGTGAGAGATCAAACCAACTAAATAAATTTTGGTTTAAAAAATACATATATTAATATATATAAATATATATATGAACACTAATATTTCTACCTTTTGAGAGCTTGGTTTATTCACTCATTCAATAACTATTTATACATAAATATGCATAAATATGCATGGCATGCATGTTAGGGACCCTCAAGATCTCCTCTATGGTAGGAGATTCACTGGAAGGACTCATGGGCACATAACTGTACTCACAGCTAAGATGTATCACAGTGTGGTATCAAGGATATACAGTGACTCATAAGGGGAAAATACAGGTGGAGTCTCGAGGAATCTATCTGCTGGTTTTCTTATATTCTCTGTCTCTCATGGAGAGTCACACAGAGCACATTCCTCCCTTAGCTATGAAAATGCAACAACATGTGCATGATGTTTCTGTCTAGGAAAGCTCATTAAAGACTCAGCATCCAAGCTTTCTTTTGGGAGCTGGTCACATAGGCACCTCCTGCGTAGCACATATCAAAGTTCCAGAACCCCAGGAGGAAAGTAGGTTTTCAGCATAAGCCATATTGTTTGCAGAGTCTACACTCTAGACACAGCAAACCACCCTTATCAGTTAGGAGAAGCCTTATATCAGTATAGGCAACTGTTTACCAGCCATGTTCCCAAAAGCTAGCCATGGACCAACCTTGCAAGCAAACCTTTCTAAGGATAGA
Organism: Lepilemur ruficaudatus; assembly: GCA_963574885.1. Lineage (NCBI taxonomy): Eukaryota > Metazoa > Chordata > Mammalia > Primates > Lepilemuridae > Lepilemur > Lepilemur ruficaudatus. Next base: position 3,108 of record CAUYRT010024356.1, on the reverse strand, counting down.
CACCTACTATGTTAACCCTTTTCTACTCACATGCCTACTTTTGCAAGTTCCTGTTTGTGACAAACAGAATGGTAATACTTCTTATTTGTGATGTCTGCAATAGAATGAAGACAAAGAGGGGTAAATATAAAAACCATATATGAAATGGACTGCCCCACTGTAAATACCAAACTTCTTTATATGATTCATAAGATCCTTCATGATCTGACCCCCACTTAACTCTTCCAGCCTCATCTCTTGTCAGTTTCTGCCTAACCATTTAGAATCACTCTCAGATCTCTAGACACAAGGTCATGCTTTCTTATCCCCAAGCCTCAGCACATTCAACTCCTCAGCCATTCTTGGTGAGCTCCTTTTCACCTTTCACCAAGGATGCAACCTTGAGATCTCACTTCCTCTGGAAGTCTTACCTCACTCCCAAGAGCGGTGAAGCCTCTCCTCCATGCTCAGCTCCTTCTGCACCTCCTCATCCCAGCACTTGCCACTCGGTGCTGGCACTGCCTGCTTATTCATCGGTACGCCCATCAGGCTGTAAATTCCATGAGGCTGGTGTCCTCATCAATAAATATTTGTTGAATTAATCACAATCATTCAGGACTTCCCTGGCTTAATTTAGAAAGAGCAACAGAGGGTGTTCCCTACATAGAAGGCCTTTTTAAGGACAGCCTATCTTCAATGACAATGCTATCAATCTCTATAAATAAAACCGTTCACTTGGCAAGTTAAGATACAACATGCTAAGTAGTCAGGATATCTTCTGGAGATCAAAGAAAAAAATACTGTTGTTCTCCATTCACCAAGAACTGCTTCCTCTATATTATCCTTTAGGAGTTTTTCTTCTAGTTTCCTCCTAAATGTCTTTCTTTTCTGTCTCCTTACATTTTGCCAAAAGTGTGTCCAAATCTCTGTCTTTCTCTCTCTCTTTCTATTTAACTGGCTGTGATAAGAAACTGAAGAAAGCAAAGCGTCAAACACACGCACACACACACATAGTCACATGACAGATGTGGGGAAAGAGCAGAGAATTTTAAGGCAGAAATTGACTTTGTAGTTTGTGGAGTACAATAGAAGGAGATGGAACTACAGTCTATGCTTTTGTCCCAGGCTCAGCATTGGGCATGCTTAAAAGTCTCTAAGTTAGCTTCTAGCTGTGGTTGTGCCCTTTGTTTGGCCTCTTCCTTCCCCTAATTTGTCCACATTATTCTGCTGCTGTTTTAAACATCGCTCCATGTGCAGTATATCGCCAAACTGTGTTAAGGGCAGGAGAGGGTTCGAGAAGTAGGGCTCCATGGCCAAGGCCATACCTCCTTATCCACTGATTCAAATTCTCTGTGGCTAGAGCATGGAAATGTGTGTTTTTTAAAGCTACCCAAGTGATTCCTTTAACTCTGTCAAGTTTGGAAACCACTGCTTGGTAGACCTAGTGGACAGCGTGATATGTAAGGTAGGTTGCCTGAAAGAGGGGAGGAGAACAGTCTTTCACAGGTATTTAGACCTAGAACACTAGCCAAGAAATACAACCCCTACATTATTCACACTGAGCACACAGACAACAGTCTCCCATCCAGCACAATAACTGAGCTACACTTCTAAGGTCCGGCATTGAGAAAATGACTAAACTCCAGACTAAACAAGGTGCCTTTTGCAGTATCTCAGAAGTGCCATATTTTTATTCACAAAATATTATATATTATAACCACAATTTTTCCTATATTTATTGCTCAAGTCCTTGCAAAATCTCTGAAGACTTCTTCAAGTTTAAATTAACAAAGTTTATATTATCTTAAATATAAAAAAGTGCACAAAGATTTTGAACTAGTTTAAATTCTCAACTTTGAAGGAGCTAAGAAAATTTAATGTTAGGGTAGATTGTACCTAAGAGAAATGTCAACTCAAAGAGGTAATTTAAAAGAAAAGTTATACACTACACAAAGTAATATAAATGCTTCTTTTGTGACAACCACAGTATGGCAAGCAGCACATTAGAACAACTGAAGTTGTAACTTTTGATGTGCTCCCAGCCAGCTCAGTTAAGACATAAACAAGAGACATTATGGAATGCTGCCCAATGACTGCCAATTTAGAAACACGCTGCCAATGTGGCACCTAATTTCAAAACATTACTTAGCACAAAATTTCAACTCCATTACTTTGTATCATATCATCACTCTCAGAGCTTTTTTTTAGATGAGTTTCTCTAGCTGACTGAGATCCTGAGCCATCGTGGATTTCAGGGATATGGCAGGTCCCTTTAATGACAGCCAATTCCACAGCACGTTTTTTTCACTAGGGTCTGTGTTTTCTTCCAGTTTCTTACAAAGTGTGTATAATATTTATAATGTTTAGAAGATAGTAAGTCACTGAAAGCAACATGAGCACAAGGAAATCACATGTACAACAGACCAAGTGAAATGGACACATGGTCCTGACCTCCAAAAAGGGAATTAAGAAAAATGCTATAGTGGTATCAGGCCTTCACAGTTTAGAATTCAAGAGAGATTTCAAAGGTAACAGAAGCACTCTACAGTTTTTTTAAAATTCACTTTCTCACCCTAATGAAGATTCCCAATGATCTTCAGGGATGGAGGACAGTGGAAACACCACTGAGAGTCCAAGTACCTTCCAATGAAAGTATTTTCCATGTCTTTAGACAATCACTTAGACATTGGCATTCAATTCAGTTTACCTAAACTTAATTCATTTGTTGCTTGCTATGTACCAGACACTGAATTAGTTCCAGAGCATGACAGTAAGTGCTAAAAAGAGGTGTGGTAGGAAAAAGTAGAATGGGCGGGGGTGACCCAAAATATACTGAGATTCTCAAGATGGTTAACAGACCTAAACCTAAGGCAGCAAAACTTAAGAATCCTAGAAGAGGATGTTGGGAAGACCCTCTCAGACATTGGTCTAGGCAAAGAGTTCTTGAAGAAGACTCCCAAAGCAATCAATGCAGCTACAAAAATAAATGGGGGGGAGTGAGATAAAAGATGGCAGACGAGAAAAGCCGCCAGCCAGAATGTCTCCGCAAAAAAGACAGATTTTAGAAGAAAGCGAAAGAAATAAGCAGACAAGTGTACATCGGACGAGGGTCAGAAGGAGGGATACCTG